>VZTX01008508.1:0-57404 GCA_013400915.1 Pardalotus punctatus | reverse complement strand
CGGGGCTGCCCCCGGGGGCGGCCCCCTGCTCATCCCCTCTGCCTTCGGGACGGTGCTGTCGGTGATGTACGTGGCCGGGGTGGCCGGCAATGTCTACACGCTGGTGGTGATGTGCCACTCGGCGCGCTGCGCCGCCCCCATGTACAGCTCCATCGTCAGCCTGGCCCTGGCCGACCTGCTCTACCTCTCCACCATCCCCTTCATCGTCTGCACCTACCTGGCCCAGGACTGGTACTTCGGGGACCTGGGGTGCCGCATCCTGCTCAGCCTGGACCTGCTCACCATGCACGCCAGCATCTTCACCCTCACCCTCATGTGCACCGAGCGCTACCTGGCCGTCACCCGGCCCCTGGACACCCTGAAGCGGTCGCGGGGCTACCGGAAGGTCACGGCGGGGGCTGTGTGGTCGGTGTCGCTGCTCCTCACTCTGCCCATGATGCTGATGGTCACGCTGACCGAGGGGGGCAAGGCAGAGGGCAAGGTGAAGAGGATGTGTGCGCCCACCTGGAGCGTGGACGCCTACCGGACCTACCTGACCGTGCTCTTCAGCACCAGCATCATGGCCCCGGGGATCATCATCGGCTTCCTCTACACGCGCCTGGCCAGGACCTACCTGGAGTCCCAGAGGAACCCCCCCCACAAGGAGAAGAGCAAGAGATCCCCCCGGCAGAAGGTCCTCATCATGATTTTCAGCATCGTGCTGGTCTTCTGGGCCTGCTTCCTGCCGTTTTGGATCTGGCAGCTGGTGCGACTCTACAGCAGCTCCCTGCAGCTCACCACCCAAACCCAAAAGTGCATTAACTACCTGGTGACCTGCCTGACCTACAGCAACAGCTGCATCAACCCCTTCCTCTACACCCTGCTCACCAAAAACTACCGGGAGTACCTGCGCAACAGGCACCGCAACTTCTACAGGTTCACCTCCTCCTTCCGCAAGAGGGGCTCCAACCTGCAGTGCTCCTGGGGACGCTCCATGTCCTCCAGCAACCAGTACGACTACAGCTCGGAGGCGCTGGGCATGGCCACGCTGAAGGACAAGTGAGGAAGAGGAGGCGCTCCGGACACACCAGGACCAGCAGAGTGTTTGGCCAAGGTAGGGCTTTGGGACCCCCTAGCCCTGAAGGGTTCTAAAAACTCATTTTTGGTGCTCTCTCTAGCGAGGGGCAAGAAGTTGTGTGAACCCAAATACTGTGAGATGAGTCTGAATTTCCGTCTGGCTGAGGGCTGTTGGGGGGGTCCTGCCAGGAGCCAGCAGCCGTTTGGGACAAATCCTGCAGGGTTTGGGTGCAGAAGATGAGGTGGATACTGAGTTCAGTTCTGCCACAAACTGTTTTCAGCTTTGCTGAGTTTCGGCTCCAGCTCCGCACACCGTGTCTCCCATGTGTTTTCTGAGTGCTGTCTTTGGGCTACAGCTGGGTCAGAGCTGCAGAAGTCTGAAATTGGCCCGGTATTCACTTATCTGAGCTGCCAGCCTTAGGTTGCCCTGTGTGTTACCGTTGTCTGTTTCTGGAGTGTGTAAAGAGACCTTTAAGCCCCTGTTCCTATTTCCTGTTACATTACGGTGCACTACTGTTATATCGAGCTTAAAGTCTCTATTTTAAAATTCATTGCAGCAGCACTTTGAACTCCAAGCATTCAAAAACCACAAGGTAAGCTGTCAGAAACCACAGGATTACCTAAAAAAAAAACCTTGTAATTTTTTAAGGTTTCTACCCAAGGTGGTTTGAATTTGCCACTGATTTTTTTTCTTAAAAAAGTTGGTCCCTTTCTTAAAAGTCAACAGAGCTTGAAAAACATGAAAATTTACCTTGGAAGAAATAAAAAATTATTTATAATTCTATCACTCAAAGACCTGAGGCTCTAAGAAAAATGACTGAATCCCATAACATGAAACTCATCATAAAAGAAACAAAGTTTTTCATTACATTTGATCAAAACCATTTTGCCTCAATGTATTCTGCTCATTTTCTCCCTGCTTGGCATCTCACAGTAAACTTTCACCACAGATCCTGGAGATGCCTGTGAGCATTTGAACGATTGTGAAGTGTCAGTTTATAAATAAACGCTTATTAAAAATGGACCATTATCAGGTTTCCCCTCGCCTGGTCTCTTCACCCAGCTCAGGGGGGTGTATTTACCAGGGCAGATGTTGCAGTTCCCAGCTGTGGGGATGAACTTGGGGTCCATATTCCTCTTGTTCTGGAACAGACTGTGGGAATAAGAAAAGCACTGTACGAGTTGCACAAACTCTCGTCAGGAGCTGGTGATGCTTCAGAATCAGCAGGAGTGTAAGGAACTGTCATTTCCACTTTTTTATTACTGACTCCAACCCCTGTCTGCCCGAGCAGAGTCCCACTCCAGCCTTGCAGTTCTTACTGCATTCCCGTGTCCTTGGTTGTCCCCTCGTGTCCCAGGGCAAACTTTAGGGTGTGTTTGTGCTAAAGCAGAGACACGGAGTGCCAACACCACAGACAGGCTTGGGAGCACAGAACAGGCAGAGACACGCTGGCTTTTATGCTCTCAGCTAACAGAAAAAGACACGAGTTGGATGAAGGTGTTTCTGTGCTGGAGTCAGACATTCTCTTGGGATGCTTTTTGGGGAACAGGGGAATCAGTAAATCACCTTGCCCATATTACTTGTAACCATGGGACTGTCTTTGAAACACTGGTGATTACTTTGTCATATTCCAGTGTTGCATAGACTGCCAAGCTGGGCATCATAAATAGTCCATTCCTTATGAAATAGGGGGACAAATGCACAGTTCATGTTGGGAATTGGCAGGGAGAGCAGGATTTGGCAGTTTTAAGGAAAAACTTCTCAGAAACTAATTGATTTTTGAATTATTAATTCTAAAGTCATTGTTAGTTTCTCTTTGGTTCCCATTTCCAAGGCTGGAAGTCACTCCCATACAAGAATAAAAAAGACTGAACTCAGAAGCAATTGTGGGAAGGCTGGGGTATAAATCTCATGTGCGAGGTGTGTCTGCACAGAAGTCCTGGCAGAGCCAGGCGTGGCTGCATCCCATGAGCTGGACAGGGATCAAAAAGAGTTTTAGGGACTTTGCTTTGTACTTAAAAAAGAAATAAAAATAAAGCTGAAAAACCTAAAAACCAGTTATTAATAAGAGGAGGAAGCTGAAAAGGAGTTCTGCATAGAGAAAAAAAAGAAGGTGAAAATGCAGAGCAGCTGAGCTCTTCAGTTGTAACCTATTGTGGGGATAAGCAAGCAGAAGGGGCTGATTTGGGCTACACTTCACAAGACACCTCTCAGTCCCCTGAAGAGATTCTGTTATTCTGCTCAGTGTCACCAAGAGTGTGTAGTGGATGTGCTTTCTGTGCCACATGGGGAGAGCATAAAACATCAAAGGGTTGATGGAGGAGCATCCAGATGAAAGGCAAAATACTGGATATTTCAAAAAAGGTGTGCACAGCAGGTCAAGGGAGGTGATTCTTCCCCTCTGCTCCACTCTGGTGAGCCCAGCCTGCAGTGCTGCAGCCAAATCTGGGGTCTCCAGCATCAGAAGGATGGGGAGCTCCTGGAGCAAGTCCAGAGGAGGACATGGAGATGCTCCCAGGGCTGGAACCCCTCTGCTCTGGAGCCAGGCTGGGAGAGCTGGGGGTGCTCACCTGGAGAGGAGAAGGATCCAGGGAGAGCTCAGAGCCCCTGGCAGTGCCTGAAGGGGCTCCAGGAGAGCTGGAGAGGGACTGGGGACAAGGAATGGAGTGCCAGGACAAGGGGGAATGGCTTCAAAGTGACAGACAGGAGGATCAGATGGGATATTGGGATGAACTTGTTCCCTGTGAGGGTGGGAAGGCCCTGGCACAGGGTGTCCAGAGAAGCTGTGGCTGCCCCTGGATCCCTGGAAGTGTCCAAGGCCAGGCTGGATGGGGCTTGGAGCACCCTGGGACAGCGGAAGGTGTCCCTGGTTGTACCTGGATGATCTTCAAAGCGCCTTCCAACCCAAACCATTCTTTGACTGTTCCATTTTCACTTAGGTTTTTCAGGCAGAGTGTGCTTCATCCCAGCCCCGTGCCAGCACTGCTCCTCTCCCACGAGGCTCTGATCAGCCCATCCCAGGTTACTCCAAGCACACAACCAGTAAATGGATGGTGCCCACACAGGTCCCTGGACCTGTTGCACACCAGGAGGGCCCAGCAGCCACGAGTGCTGCTGTGTGTGACGAGTGACAGGGAGCATGACACGGTGCAGACCTGCACAAACACCGCTCCTCGGGAGCCTCGTGTACTCCCGGGGCTCAGAGCTCGATTTGAAAGATTAATTACAGAAACAAAATCCCTCTTGCTGTCCCATCAGACTGGTTAAACTGCCCAAAGTCAGTAGGTTTGATCCTCTTCACAAATATCCTGCGGGAGCTGATGTTTTAGCCGAGTTCCTGTTGTCTGTAGCTGGGCAAGCCTTGACCTCTCTTAGTGTGCTCATGGTTTGGGAATGAGCAGACTCCTCATGGATCTTCCTTAAAGAACAAAACTGAATTAATCCGGTAGCTCACGTGGGAAGGGGAGTGCTGCTGCCTGTCTGGAGCACAGAATCCTGTCTGGGGCTGACACAACCTTCAGGTTACCTGTGAGGAGTAGCTCTACCTGCTCTCACCCAGAGGATTTTGGGGAGGGTGTTGGTTTGGGGTTGGGATCTCAGCATTCCCGAGCCCATCCCTGTGTGCAGGCCATGCACATCTGCTGAAAGGCAGCTCAGGATTCTTCCTCCATGAGGGAGAGTTATTACCTGTCCTCAGCATTGAAAAGGATGAGTCAGGGTTCCCAAAGTCATGAGATTAAAAACATCTCGTGTCCACAACCACAAAGGTTACAGAAGTGTGTGAAAATTGAGATAGACATGTAACCAGAATGTGGATGATGGGATTTTGCAAATTCTATGATTGGTGTCACTTCAGGTAAGTCTGAAGCATCTCAGGCCAGGGCTGAATAACAACAGGGAAGTCAGTGGGGCTGTAACTGAAAAACAGCACATGGAGAGCTCCTTGAAAACAATTTTACTTTGGCTATTCTACAGGAAATCAAGTTCTGTGTACCCTGGGGTCACCTGTCATACCTAAATCATTGTAATCCTTTGGTTCTTAATGCTTCGGGTGTTTTTTCTTATAAATGAAATGTTGCTGCAGGTTCAGTGACACAGTTACTTCTTCAGCAAAGTGGGAAAGGGGAATTTTAGGAAAGGCAGCAGCCTTTTTCTTGTTGGGCCAGAGGTTGTCACTGCAAAACTCCATACATGCTTTACAAGAAAGAAAATAGTTTAATCACTAGAGAATATTTTCCAATGCCCCTTAGGATTTATGGGTTTATAACAAAAAACCCCAACCCAGACTGGGAAAGAAAAGCAGTTTCATCCTGAGTGCTCTCTCCTTCCTTTGTGGTGGGATCTCCTTCTCAGATGGGATCTGCTGCAACAATGGCAATTTTTCCACTTTCACTTGAAAAGACAAAAGACCACTCCTTTGTGGGACAAGTAAGAATGATGGTTTTCATCAGACACAGGAGAATCCATTCGAACCTTATGGAATTTTTGTAGCCTTTACCTTCAATCGCTTTTTATTTTAATCATCTTTCTCTCCACTTTTGATTTGCAATAAATGCTCGAAAGCCCCACATTACAATTCTGTCATGAGTGCAAGCAAATCATTAACTTTTAAACTCCTATTTCAGCAGTCTGTTTTGGTTCTTAGTGTGTGACTGAGCACCAGGGAAGCCAGCGAAAGAGAGGGGACTTTATGAGTGTTTTGTTCCTTGAGCTGCAAGATACACAGTGGGATTAACTGTGGGGAGTGGGCAGAATGACACAGTTCATAATCTGTAATAATCTATTCATAATCGCCAGGATGATGAGAGGAGAGAGCACATAAGCCTCATATCAGAGCCCAGCCCTCAAGCCCTGGGTGCAGATAACGTGGAGAAATCCTCCGAGCAGCCCCAAGCAGGCTTTGCCAGGAAGTTTGCCTGGTTCGAGGACACTCGGCTTTTCCATCACCTTTTGGAGTCCCTCTGGTGGCAGTAGCAAATTCCCATCCTGAAGTCTCAGGATGAAAATCTGCTTTTTATTTCTAGGCTTGAAAACAGAGAGGTTGCCCCAAATCACAGCACATAACTGTGTAACTACATAAAAGCATTTAATACCTTTAAAGTAGAACGTTACTACAGCATCTGGAGGGGAAGAGAAGAGAAGAGAAGAGAAGAGAAGAGAAGAGAAGAGAAGAGAAGAAGAGAAGAGAAAAACCTACTTCCAGGAGTTAACTTTCCTCTCCCACATTTCTTCCTGAGCCAGACCCAGACTAACTTTGTTGCTGTCATTTTGCACAGCATCCTCCCAGCCAGCACCCACAGAAACACCCAGAGCTGGTGACTAACTGTGGTTTAGCCCAGCTGGGTTTTTGTGCCTGATAATATTGGCTTTTGCTGTTAGTTTCCCGTTTTTCCAGGGAATAGAGACATGCTGAGTTAATTACTGTGGCTTATGAGAAATACATTGCTTTGTCTTCAAAACAGTAGCCACAGCTTCACAGGGTATAAGTGCCCTGTAAAGTTATTGTTATTACCATTATAGAAGTTTTTTGCCCTTGTTTGGGAATGTATCCAAAGCACAGCAGGGAGAAAGGATGTGTCAGTTAGTGGCAAAATGTTGGGAGGGGTTGGGTGGCTCAGACTGAGCTTTGTGAAGGCAGATGGAGGAAATCGCTTCCACTCACTCAGCCAAACCTCTGGGATGCACCAAGCTTCTGTTAGACAACCAACACTGAAAAAGGCATTAATGTATTAATATTATACTAAATGTAGGTGTATTAAAGTCCTAAATGTGACATATATCAAAAGGGGTTTTTTTAATCATAAATATTTCTGCTCAGGAATGCAGCTTTCTGCCCACACTGATCTTCTCGTGTGGCACATATCACCTTTGGGGGAGACTAATTTCAGTTTAACAAGTCTGAATGGTCAAAACTGAGCTTTGTGATCTGTGGTCACAACTGGAGCCATCTTGTCCCCAAAGAAAATGCTCCTACTGCAATACAGCAAAGCAAAACTGCTGCATCATTTCACTTTGGTTCCCCCACCCAAGAAAGAGAGAATTAAAACAGGAAAAGGAGAAATTAATCTAGTGGAAGTCTTCTGGCATTTGGGCTCAGCTTTTCTCATTCTCTCCTTTTATAATATAAATTTTGATTTAAATGAAACATTTTGGTAAGCACTAGGAATACTTCTACATTGAGAAATGAGATGAAGATTTAAAAAGCATTCATTAAAGCATTTATTTTAAAAGGTTGAACTTCAATACTGTGGAAGATCCCACCCAGATCCCTCCATCAAGATATCTGAAAGGAAAGTAGTAAATAAGTTTGTGCACAATCAAATCACCAGCAGTATCAGCCGTGCTCAGCAGAGAAAACAGTTCAAAAACCAAAGCCATGCTAATGCTGGAGAAGTAAAATCTGCCAAGTTTGTTCCAGCTTGTTTTGGCCAATCTCTCTCTGAGATGCTGTTAGTCTTTCCTTGTGCATTCCTGTCAGGATCTTGAATTCAGCTCCTGAATTCTTAACTAGAACCAAACACGATTCCATCCAAACAAAGCAAGGGAGATTCCCGAAGCTAAATGTGGTGTGTCCATAAACACAGCCTGTTAGACACAGTTACCCCTTCATCTGGGTGCTCCTGCAAGCCAGGGACGTCCATCAAACTCACAACCTTCTACCTCTGTTATTCCTTTAAATACCAGCTTGGCATTTGAGAAGCACAAGGCTGCCTCCTGCAAGAAGCCTCCCAGGAAAAGGCACTACAGAGCAATTATTCTTGGGTACATTGAACCTATCTTTCAAAAATCTGCAAGAATGGAGAAGGTAAATGAACTGTAATGTAGTAACGCTAAAAGAGGAGAGGCAGCGGCACCCTTGGCACTTCAGAGAGGACACCCAAACCTCCAGAGAGGTGCAGGTCCCACCAGACACGCTGGGCATGGCAGGAGGCAGCACCAGCTCGTGTGCCAGGCTCCCACAGCATCCTCCCTTTGGGGAGCAGGGCTGGCAGCCAGCTCCCAGCACCGCACTACTCAAAATCCCAGTAAGCCCACAGGTTTAAATTGAGTTTCTGCTTTTTCTTCGTAACAGACTTTTTTCTCCTCTCATTTAGCACTGTAGAAAGGAATATTTTACAGAAACGGCATTATTATAAAATCAGCTGGAGCCCCGGTTACCTCCAGCCAGCAGATTTTGAAGGCAGCTTTCTGCCCCTGGGCAGGGTCCGGGTTAAGGGTTGGTAGCAGGAATCCACGAGGAGGCTGCAGCCCCTGCCTGCACCAAGCCCTGCAGCCAAGGGCACGAATTTGTCTGCTTTCACATCATCCACTGGTGGGGACTCAAAGGCCTCTACCCCAAAAGTATTTGTGCTGTTGATAACTCAGGCAGGGTTAGAACAAGACAGTGAACGAGAGCCAGGAGAGATTGACAAGGGTTTGATGTTGGAGCTGCCTGTGGAGGCAGCAGTCCAGTGTTGGAGCTGAGCACAGGCATTAACTGACAGGGGGGAGCTCAGGAGCCCGGGCTCCTCGAGAAAATGACCCAGGGAAGTCATTTGTTCTTGTGCTGCTGTTCATTTAGAGCCTAGAAAACAGCAAGGTTATTTGCAGTGTCTGTGCAGGTGTTTTAAAGTGACACTGTTGTGTGTAACAGGTTTTGAGGTCACTGGGTGAGAGATGCTATGTATGACAGGGAAAAGGTCTCCATGTATGGATAACTTAGGGTTCAGGGTAGCTATCCATGGTCGGACAGAGGAAAGGTTTGTGGAGCAGAACCTCCTGCTTTTGATTTATGGCAGCTGGTCAGTGAGGATGGTCCTTCCCCCCAGCCTTGGCAGCCGTGCCCAGCTGGGATCACAACTGAAAGGAGCCTGCTGATAAAAACACACTCATTTCAGTGCATCAATACCCTCCTTAAAGCCCCTCCTCGGTGAGAAACAACAGGAGGAGATAGGTAGGGAAGCACAATCTCCTCTTTACCTCCTGAGAGCCTCCTCCCCACACTGGGCTGGGAGCTCTGGGATCAGTGGGGGTAAAGGCGGAGTGGGTGCCTCAGCCTGCTCTAAGAGCACGTTATCCATGCAGAGGAGGCTGGATAGAAAGAATTATCCCAACACTCATTACCAACTGCTAAACACAACAGAACTCCCCTGTCATTTTGCTGTTGGCATTCTTTTAGAATGATTAAATCTGTCGAGGAACCTCTGCCTGCCTGAGGCACAGCACAATTAATTCCCAACAACAGAAGCAGAGGAAATAACAACCAACTTTGCTTGGCTGCTTTCATGTGTTTTTGTTTTTTTTAAACAAAGGCAAGTTTATTATGGAAAACATCCCTCAAACTTCAAAGCATTGCTTCAGTTCTTGCAGCATCTTCTTTTATGCCAGATGAGAAAGGGAAGCCCCACATCCTACAGTGCCCAGCATTAGAGGAAAAGCCACTTGCAGATCTCATTTAAGTGGGGAGGGACCACGGGGACAGGGCTGGAGCATCACTTGGGCTTTTCCTCCATCCATATAAGAGAATATTTTCTCTCCTGATCATTGTGTGCTCTGGGGTATTTGGTATCTATCTCTGTTATTCAGGAAAAAAAAAAGTAAGAAGTTTTGAGTTTAGTCCAATAAAAGACAAGAAAAAGATTTACACCCATAACTTCACGGTATGGGGAAAGTGTTTGTATCCCCCAATTCCAGTTCTGGTGGTCACAGTCCCAGAGGGGCCCGTGGACACAGGATAAGAGGGACCTCAGGTGTGGGGAGAAGGGCTTTGACAGCCACACTCCCTGCAAAATGCAGAAGTGAAATTGTAGATGTGTCACACTGAATTACTCATTAATGAGAGCACAGAGAAATGGCTTTAGGCTGAGAGCAGCCTGAGGAAGGCAATGTGACATCGTCTCCGTGCTGCCTCTGGAAATAAGGCTTTGACCTGGTGTGGGAGGTGCAGGGGGACGAGGTGGGCACCAGAGGGGCTCCGGGCAGAGCACGAGCCCAGGCACTGCCGACACTCACGGTTTGGTGAAACCTCCCCTCCTGCCAGAACCAGCTCTGACAGCCATGTGCCCCTTCCAGATGTGACCAAGGCCCAGCCTCCTCCTTTCCTGCCCTCCTCTCCTCCTGCCCTGCCTGCTGTGCTCACAGGAAAACCTGGTCAGTCCAGCAGCCTCCAACTCCAAGCGCTAAACCCTCCCAGTGCAGGGTGAGCAGTCCCAGGGGCAGCGTGGGGCAGCAGGAATGGGATGTCCCTGTCCCTCTGGGGCAGCAGGAATGGGATATTCCTGTCCCTCTGGGGCAGCAGGAATGGGATGTCCCTGTCCCTCTGGGGCAGCAGGAATGGGATGTCCCTGCCCCTCTGGGGCAGCAGGAATGGGATGTCCCTGCCCCTCTGGTAGTGTCAGGGCACAGGAAAAAGCAGAGCTCACTGGCACGAGCACGGTAGCTTAGAGATTAAAAAAAAAAAGCATCAAAACAGCATCTCAATAGGCATTCTTGTCTTCTGTCACGCTCTTCAGTAAGTGTTTATCTGGGGAGAGCTCCCGGGTGTGTGTTTGGGACTCAGCCTGGGGAGGGTCTGTGTGTAATGACAGACCCCATCCCAGAGCCTGCCCTTCACACTGTGCATTCCCATTGCTCACCAAAGATGGAATCTCCAGCCTGTGTTGAGAGGAGCTTGAGCAGAGAGATCATGGATCAAACGTGGCTGTTGAGGTTACATGTTTGGTAGAGACGTGTCTGGTTTTACCATGCTGCTGTCTTTGCTGTTCTTTCTTTAACCTTATGATTATTTCTTCTGTCCCTGCGTGTTCTGCCCTATTTTTGTGTTACATTTCCTCCTCAGCAATAAGCTGGAGCCCCTCCCAGGGACTCTGCTTCCACCCTGGCTTTGCTGCACAGCTCAAACCACCACCCACCACATTCAGTGATACCCCAGAGAGACTTTCAAAGCTCTGGGGACATTTCTTACCTCGGGTTTCAGAGCTGTTTCAGGTTGTCTACAGAGAAGGCAGAAGTCTCTACTGATTTCCACAGCCCAATCAGAAAGGGGGCATGTTCCTGCAAGTGTGACTCGATGAGCAAATCCTTCTGCTCCATTAGAAAAGTTATGTCTGCACAGCCAGGAGGATGATTTAACAAGCTTTTCCTTCGCTGGAGCTCCACCTTCCACCTCCTCTGTCCCTTCACCGAGGCTGGCACACCTGTTTTTGCAGTTTTGTAATTTTAAAGGATTAAGTCATTTTATTTTATAGCGTTGAGTGTTGGTTTTTTTTCCCAATCAAGACAAAAGTAATTATTTCTTGTCCTGATCAGGTTCCCAGCCCACCCCCAGGCAGCTGAACTGATAAAACTGATGGGCATGAAAAGGAGTGCATGTGAAACATCTTCAAATCGGTTTTAAAAACCATTTAAAAATTATTCAGTGCACTTGAGCTTGTTCTTGTTTAACACATCAATTAAACTCAGGCCAGTAAATGGCCACATTCATAATCCCAACTTTTACCCTGCTGCAACTGGGAAAAATCTTGTGTTCTCGGAGGGCTTGGGCTTTATCTTCTGCTTCCTCCTTTCTGGTCAGTGAATAAGGCAGTGGCTTCCCCCTCTAGAGATGCTCATTAGCCCCCGGGGAGGCTCTGCAAAGCTTCGTGAGGCAGAAAAACCATGAGGAACATTTCTATCCCTGCCAGAGCACCCATGAAAACAGAGAAGTGCAGCTCCAACCCACGCTCATCATCTTTATGATGGATCTTCAGTCTGGGAGGGACACTTCGGGACTCAGCATGGGGGAACAGCTTTCCTTACAGTGCCTGGGAACCTGTGGGGGCTTTTTCCTGTTCAGTTTTCAGTGATTTGACTCACACTTGATGGACTTCCTCTCCCAGCACATTAACAGCTGGTGGGTTCCAAGGCTGCAGTTGGCAAGGAATGGAGAGTAATTACTTGCTGAGCTCATTATAATTGTTCAGTTATTGAATAATTTGGAAAGGCATGCAGGAGGAATATTTGCTTAATTAAGAGCTCGTTTAATCACTGCTAAATTTAGCCTTCCAAAGCAGTGCTCACCTTCCGCAGATTTGGAAACCTTTGCTATGGTTTGGTCCCTGTTCCCTCCCAGCCCCATCCCTCCCACACCTGGCTCCATGTGCATTAAGCTCTCTCTGAAGCTGCCATCAGTCTCCAGCAAGGTGTTTAATTAGAAACAACTCACCTGCAAGTGCTCAGGAACTTTTGAGACCAAACTCATCCAGTGGAAAAAAACTGACATTACAGACAGAACAGGAAAGTCCAAGTGCTTCACAGAGCCCGGGCAGTCTGAGCAGCAGAAAATCTTTTGAGCCCTCAAGGTCCCTTGAGTTGCTGCTGGTCCAACACATTTGCTGGGCACACGTTTCTTCTGCTCGAGGGGTCTGATAATTTAAGGTTTAGAAAGCAGGATTAGCACGCAGGGGATGCTCTCTGGAGCCTGGACTGACTTCCAGGAGCCATGGGGAGTCTTCAAGGCAGTGCTTGAGACAGAAAGGTGTTTCCAGCTTACTGCCATGTCTTCACTGTTGCCCAAGGAATGGGAAGTGTCTGTGTGTGAATTCAGGCAGGCTTGTAACCAAAAACGTTGTATTTGAGGACTTTTGGGAAGAGTTTGAAGAATGGACTTAAATGGGAGGCAGCATTCCACTCAAGATGAGTACCACTTCATTTTAAACAATCAGTTGGTAGGTTTAAAACAATTACTTTGCTCTGGGCTTGTTGTTTTAGTGGTTTTATAATTTGTTCTAGATTATTTTAATACATTATATTTTTCATGCACCATCAGTGGGGTGTAACTACTGCTGCCCGTGGGATGTGGCCATCAGCTGGCATGCCCTAATGAAAAGGGGACTCTCCTCCCAGGCTGGAAGTCAGTGGCAGACGTTCAGAAAGCACAGAAAAGCAAAAGCAAAGCCCTGAAACCCTTACTGACCACAGGCAGATTTATCTCCTTTGCACTTCCAAAGTGACAAATGGTTCAAAACCTCCAAGAGGTCGTGGCTCCTCTGATCCTGTCTGTAGCAGGAAGGAAGGAAGAGTCTGTTCCGAACCTCATCCTTCTCAACGCACTTCAGAATGAAGTAAACTTCTTTTTTCTGCAAGCGAGAAGACATTAGAACAAGCCAGACCTTGTATCTCTGGCAACACACCCGTCTTTTACAAAGGCATCCTTGAACATCTTCTGTTTTGCTTTCAGTTCAAATGCTGCAAAAAAAGGAAAGTAATTTTTAAACAGGTTTCTCAGGGCAAACTCTGTGAGGTAAATGCTGCAGAACAGAAGAGTCATCAGAGCAGGTTGATTTTAAAACCTGACAACCTTGACAGCCTCCTTGCAGCAGCGCAGAGCCACGTCAGTTCTGCTGTTACCCATGGTTACAAAACTGGTGAATGAAATGAAATGGAATCCAAACCTGTCAAGAGTTGTAACTCTCACACAGGCAGGACACATAACCTGGAATGGTAACTCCTGGAGTACTCCACCGGGTCCTCCATTGAATATTCTCTCAAACTGGTCTAAATTAACAGAGCTCACCCATTCTGAGTCTGGGCTGCTGAGATGAGGAAGCTCCTGGTGGGCTCCAGCTGATTTTAAATATCCCCTTTTCTTTAACAAGAGGACAAGGCATAAAGCAGATCTCCAAGAGATCCTGTAATTTGAAGTAGAGAAGTGTTATGGGATAGTCTCCCATGGCCCCAAAGGAAAAGAAATGAAGTTAAAGTACAAGCTAGAATCAGTCTTTTCAGACAGTAATTTCCTCTAAATTAATAAGGCAGAGGCAGCTCTTTTGTAAAACTATTAAACAGAACCTCAATAAAGCAGCTGCCTTACACCAGGCTTCCTTCTCAGCTTCTCCCAGGTTTCTGTGGATGGAGGCCACTGAGGCAGCCAACACTGCCTCTGTTCCCCTAAATTTTCTGCTGGATTTTGGAGATCCTGTGCTGGGAAGAGGATGACAGCCATGCTGTCAGGATTCTTTCTTCCCACTAAATGTCCCTGCCAAAGCATCCTTCCGTGATGCACCAGGGCAAGGCACTGCTTTCCTTACCCAAGAATTCTCAAAAAGTCAACAGCTACAGAGTCCTGTCAGCAGAGGATGGCTGGAGAAGTGCTGCAGACTGATCTCAGCTCTCACTATGAGGTGAAATGTCTCTAAACAGCCATTTCAGCCTCTCCTTGTGAAGGGATCCCACGCTCTGCTAAAGCTCCTGGGCCAGCAGTAACTTTTACCTTTCCCCATCCTGTGTATCCATGTGCTTTCCATCCCTATCAAGCGTCATTTGGGATGTCAGACCTTGCCATTCAGCACTCAACATCACCCAGATTTAGCATTTTCTCCTTGCCAGCACCTCTCCAGCAGCAGGAGGTCTCACCCTTCCCATCCCCTGCTATGTGTTGCCGAGTCCCACAAAGAGCCCAAAGATCCTCTCCCCGTCCCCCCACAGGGACTTTTCTTCTTGCACCCCCTCCTTGGAGAGTCCAGATGTGTCCTCCCCATCCCAGCTGCTCACTGCCTTTTGCACTTAGAGCAGAGCAAACCCTCCAGCCCTTGACAGCCCCCAAACCTCCTCCTGGGGTGGTCCCCACTGCCCACCCCATGCGGCGCCAGGGGACACAAGGGTTTTCTTGGCTGGAGCGGGTGCAGTCAGAATTCTTGTAAGCACCAGTTTTACTGTCTCTTCCCAACATAAACTGGACAAATTGATGGAGTCCTGGCCCTGAGGATAAACACCACGTGCAGTGTTTAGAGTAGCTGTCTCCAGAGAGGAGACAGGGCAGCTGAGCTGATACCCTGGGAGCTCCTGGGGGACACGGGGGGGTCTGCAGGCTGGTGGCACCGCCCTGGCACAGACCTTCCCCTGCTCTCGGATGTGAACAGGCCCAGAGAAAGACTAGGAAAAGCTCAAGGATCATAACAACCATCTGAAAGTCATTTTGCAGAAATACAGAGGATTTGTGGCACCTGAGGCACTTGCACAAGTTCTTGCCAAGGACTGGCTCAGCCTGAGCCTGGTACAGAGGGAGCTCCTAGTTCCAATACACCAATGTTGCAAAATGTTCCGTTTTATGGAGTTTTCATATTTCAGATTAGTTACAGCTTTTGAGCTGTTTAGGAATGGTAAATCCTCATGGGATTAGGAAGAATTGTTGGCTATTATCTCTAAAAAGAACTTCAATATTTACAGTCAGGCTAGTACTTATGAAGGAACTGAGATTAGATAAGCTCATTAAGCCAAGCATTCTTTCCACACCTGTGTTCTTCCCAACAAAATAATAATTTTTCAATTTCAAGGCTGTTAATTTAGAGACAGATTTTACTTGTCACACTGATGCAAACCTGAACCCCTGGCATGCTCCATGACTAAAGCTGGCTCAGATGTACACAGGCTGTCCTCCCCTTCCAGGGCCTTGGACACAACTGGAAAATCCACGTCTCCCGAGTGATAGTCTGGTGCAGCTGGACTACTCAGAATGCATTCAGCAAGCAGGTGCTGCTATTAGAGAACTAAAATCTCATTCATTTAAAAGATTTGGAATATCCCTTGTCTCCTCTGTGGTACAAACCCTCAGCAGCTCATAGGAGGAAGCTGTGGATGTCTAGAGCAGGCAGTGACTGAACCTTCTCCCTGCTCCACATCCATCCCCTGCACGTCCATCCACAGCCAGGAAATAAAAATAAAACCAAGGGTCACTAACCCTGTTTGGCTGGCGGGCAGGGGACAGGCAGACAATGACATCTGCTTTTTAAGTTAATTAATCCACCCACTCATTCACTCAATTTCATTCATTTTAAACAAGGCTTTAAGGCTCAAAGATTTCTGGTTTTTGTTCAAAGATTTCTGGGTTTTGTTCTGTAATAGGGTCTAAGGAGAGGCTGTTGCTGTTCCTAATGACGTTGTCATGTTTGTAAATTTAACACAGAAACCCTAATCAGTGCACCACAATTATAGAGTTGAATACACCTCCCACTCCAGGGGAGTTGGGCCATCAAACACCTTCTCTTCTGCCTTGCCCGGATCCTGCAAATCACAAACCTGGCCTGACCAGAGGACAGAATCATTAATTTAGACCTGAACATCTCAGAAATATCTCCCTGTACAACTCAGCTATGGAAAGGTTTTTGATTACTGCCCTTTTGTGCATGCTTTAGGGCTGAAGTATTTCATCTGAGGAGGATGATTAGGAAGAGGACAAGTTTTAGCAGTCTGCTCCAAAGCCTAAGTAAAAAATTAGCAACTAAGTCAAAACGTGTTTAGCTTGTATTGGAAGTGATAATTTTTGCAGCACGCTGGAATTCACTGACTCACAGCCATCTGGAGGTGCTAAAGGCATTCAGAAAACGAAGTCAAGAGGTCTCAAGTCCCAGTTGTTAAGAGGAAAAGGCTCAGAGGCAGCAGGCAGCCAGCTGAGAGGGGACGGCTTCAAGGCACTGCTAAATGTGACATGAGAGATTCTCCATCACCGCCCGAGCTGCGCTGGCAGCTGGGCACTGCTCCAGGTGACAAATCCACGGGAATTCGTCTTGTGCTGCTGCTGAGGCAGAGAAAGGAGATTCTTCCTGCACCCAGTCTGAATGGACCACGATCTCCATCGAAATGTGAACCTAGAAAGGGAAAATGAGCGGGGAGAGGACTGGATTTCCATACTGTGCAAGCTGTAAAAGCAGAGTACAACCTCAGTGGAGAGCAGGTGCCTATTCCCTACAGCCTCCACCAAAGTATTAATAAATCAATAAAACTTTTTTATTACCATGCCAAAACCCACAACATTTTAAAAACCTTTTTTTTTTTCCCCAAGGGGAAACTTTCTATACACTTCTGTATATTTATTAAGTCAGTTTTAATTTCTTCTTGGATTATTTCTTCTTTACAGATTCTGCCTAGTCCCAGAAAAGGTGCAGCAGACACAAGCTATATGAGGAGGACACCATCATTTAAAAAAATACCCATTTGATACACAAGATAAATGCAGAAGAAAGCCTAATTCATTACTTTTAAATAGGTGGATGTAGCACCACTTATTTTAGCATATTCACTGTTCATTATTAATGCAAACAGAAGATGGACAGGATAAACAGCTGAAGAAAATTATTACCAAGAGGACCTATTGAAAATTTTATAAAAGGTATTAACAGCAAGAGCTTTGCTGCCTGAAATCTCTCCGTTTCCAGTTGCCTGACCTTCTAATGAAACAATAAAGCAGAGTGAGGAGGAGGAGAAAATGTCTGTTCAAATTGACACAGACAAGTCAATGAGGGAGAAATCTCCTGAAGCTGCTCTCTGCCTAACACCATCTTACATTTACCTTACCCCTCTGCTTGGCTGACTTCAGGGAAAAATTGCTTTTTCCCTCTCCTAGTCAAAGTTTATTTTAATCATATTCATCCCTGTGGAATGACTC
This sequence comes from Pardalotus punctatus, assembly GCA_013400915.1. Lineage (NCBI taxonomy): Eukaryota > Metazoa > Chordata > Aves > Passeriformes > Pardalotidae > Pardalotus > Pardalotus punctatus. The sequence goes on along the minus strand of VZTX01008508.1, from coordinate 39,948 downwards.
TCAAATTAATTCCTATTTTCCTTTAAAATAAAAAACAAAAAACCCACACATTTACGGCCCATAGTGAAGCAGAAATAATCCAAGGGCAAGATCACTTCTCTCATTTGTGTTCAGAAGTGCAGGGACTAAGTAGGCTCAGAGTTTGTCTTATTTCACAGCAGCCTTTTAAGTTCTGAATCACCTGCTAAAACGTGGCCTTCTTTTTACGAGGTTATTCAGTGAACCACAATTAAAGCCCCATTATGCAGGGAGGACTCCCAGAACACATCTCCTCTTCAGTAACATAAATCAGAAATAAACACATTTGCCTGCTGGAGGGAATGGAAGAAACCACGATCCAGAGCCAAGACATGCAGAATGACTCCATTAGGACCTGCCTTTGTTTATTCCCACAAGATTTAATGGTCTGGCTGGCAAATTAATATGCTGAGGAGGTCACCTCCAAGGTAGGAATCCACCCAGAGACCTTCCCCTGGCAGGGAAAGGCTCTCTCAAAGGAAAACAGAGAGATTTTTTTCTGTGGAGTCAGCAGCAAAGTGTCCAGGCATCTACATAAACAGCTTAAAATAATTGTATAAACTGAGGAATAAGAAAGAGAGAAATCCTCAAGGTGTCTGTCCAGAAAAACCATGCCTCAGGAACCTAGCTGGTGCTTTTTTTTTGGGTGGTGGTGGTGGTGTGGTTTGTTAATAAAAGAATAGGAAAGGTGTTCATGTCTAAAATGAGATTTTTTAATGCTGGAGGCCTCTTACAAGAAATTTCCAGAAACATGGAGCATGAATGCTCCACAAATCTCAGCTTCTCTCTATAAATAGAGTATTTCCTTCAAAAAGGTGAAGGTTTCAGTGCAGTTCATTATGAACAATGAATCTGACCTGACAGCTCTTGGATTCACCCAACCATGATCCCTTGAACAGTCTCAGGATTATCTGGCAACCCAGATATTTTGATGGTTTTCCTTTGTTTAGATGCATCTAAGTGTTACAAAAATAAACAACATGGTACTTCCAGGCTGCTTTATTGATTCCACAATAAGAACTATTCAAGCAAGGCATTTCTTCTTGTGATCCCAATGCCTGACCTGTTCTCTCTAGTATCTGTTTCAAAATTCCCTAATCATTGTCCATGAGGTACCATGAAAGACAAGAATGCTCAATAGTAGGCAACACTGATCCCTACCTTGTCATTATTCCAGCTTCACAGGAAAGCAGGCAAGATGGAAATAAATCTCTCTGAAAATAAGGGTGTTGGTCCAAATACAGACAGTGCCTCTACCAGAAGAAAAATAAGAGTATTTGGAAAAAAACACATGCTGAATAATGAAAAATCTCAAAAACTGAGCTAGAAATTTTTCATCAAGATGAATACCCCATGTGAGCTAAAAGAATCAGAGGTAAAAGCCAACTCCTCTGCAGTGCTAGCAAGTCAATGAATAAATAACTCACTGAGCTGCTATTCCCTGGTCATTACTTGCTACAGGGCAAGGTTGAGGTGTGCTGGGACAGAAGTGAGAGATGAAATAAGGGATTTGAGGGGAGATGATGGACACACTCAAAGATGTGCACTTGGGAAACTGGACAGTTATTTCCTTTGCACAGTCCACCCTGAAAAACTTTAGTACAAAGTTGCCAACACGCTCAGAAGATAAAAAAAGGCCACACAGATACTTTGGGGATAAATTAACAATCAGTAAAGGAGAGCTGAAAGCAGGTTTCAGCAAATGATGAAAAATGAGCTTTCAGCTTCCTAAGAACGTTCACACGGAGCAAAGCAAGGCAGAGCCACAGCTCCTCAGGGTGTTTCACCAGGAGCAGTGGACAGGAACCAGAGCATTCCCAGTGCTCCAGGACAGAGCCCCAGCTGGATTTTCCCAGGCTGGGACAACCCATGAGTGCCAGAGCCACCTGCGGTTCAGAAAGGAAATAACTCTTCTGCTGCTCCTGCAATGTTTGCTTGGATTTCCACACGAGAGACTCAAAAAAAAGACAGGAATTGGGATTTTATTTTATTTTTTCCTTTTTATTGCTTGGAGAAGGGAGGTTGGTTGTATTTACTCCTCCCCACTCAAAGGGCCCTGACCTCCAGCAGCATTTCGTGGTTTTATGTCTAGAATTCAGACAAGACAAAAATGCTGCACAAAGCTCCCCATGAGCAGTTAGAGAGAACCAATTCACCTGCAAACACTACAGAAGGGTATCTGGTTGTAGAAGGAACCTGAGGAACTCTCAGTTAAAAACAACATCACCTTCATTTACTGGGGAAAGGAAAGCTACAAAGGAGAAATTCAATACTAAGAAATGTAATTGAAGAAACAAACCCAGATTTCCCTGGCAGCAGAGTCATCAGCAATGCTATTTCAGCTACCTTTATTTTTATGTGCACATTATTATGTGCTACAGCCTCCCAAAGCACCCAGCTGAGATGCTGACCTTAAAAATAAGTAAGACATGGAGCTAGATTTCTGCTATGAATCCAAATTTAAATCCTTTTGTAAACAGGGTATCCTTGTAAACACTTCTGGACTTGAAATTCATTAAGATGGAGCACAGAATATTTCAGGTGTATTATATATATTCAGGAAAATCTCAGCATAAATGTATCTTTCCAAACCTTCAGTTGACTCTCGCAGAATTGAAAGCCATAATGATTCCACAATTGCCTCCACAATGAAAATGTTATACATGAGAAATGCCACGAAGTCCACCTAGAGTTCCTAGAATCACGGGGGATAAAAAATTAAAATGTAATGCATACAACAGGACTGAAAATAGGTGTACACTTAAAAATCTCATCTGACCACATACCTGTCAATTTTTCAAAAGCTCCTGATACTCCACGAAACGTTTGAATGGAAATATGGTTTTAAAAGTAGTACAACTTCACAGAAGTCCCCGGGAGGCTTCACTCAATCTCATTGCAGGGAGTCGAATCTGGCTTAGTCTCCTGCTGCATTTTCTCTTTTGCTCTGGGACTTCTCACACCGGCAGCCTTTCCCTTTCCTTGCAAGTAATTTCCTTTCAAAATACAAATCAGCACTCCCAGATTCTTGTAGGAAGTCTGCTTTCAGATGCAAAGCTGTAATTTTAACATCAGGACTGGGCCTCACTTCACACTGCACAAGTACTGACCTTTCTTCACTTTGTTTTAAGCACAAGGGCTCTTTACAAAGGTCCTCACACCATTGGGACACATCAAGCCACGTTCTGTCATCACCACGTGTTCAATTAAGAAAACTTCTCTGCAGCAGCCTGCCATCAGATTTAGGCTACTTGAACAAATCCTACCCTCAGTGTGATCAAAATTCTAAGAATCAATTCCCATTAGCAACAGGCAGGTGAGCTTCAAAAAGGACAGAAATTAAAATATTTAAAATTCAGAATTACCTGTCATTATCTGGAGAGACCCTTAATAAAAAGTTATTCAGGGTATTTAAGTGGCCTAAAATAGATTAAGCCAAGTTTGTTCCTAATGATCAGTGAATTCTCCAACTTCTACTCTGCCCTAGGAACATCAGCCTTCTGTAATTACTGCTTCCTACTGGAGGCTTCATTCAGAAACTTTCACATTGCACTTTACTTCCTCATTTGCCATTTAAATTCTCCCTCGACCTAGGCATTGCTTTTAGTAGTCTGCATATTGAAGCTTTAAGTAGAAGAATCGCAGTGGCACTAAAACATATATTGAATTATTGTGCTTCTTTCCAAAGAAGAGCTCTCCTACCATGTACAGTGCACAATTTCCCAAGAAATTGTAAGTGACAGGTTTGGTCATCATATTGACCAGATTACTGAGGCTTAAAGGCTACAAAAGACAAATACCAGCTTGATTTTATTTCTGAATGCCCATCAGTTCCCAGCAGGAGATGCACCATGTGCAGGAGATATTACAATACACAGGATTTTCAAAAGATGCAAACCCAAGAGGAGATCAGCTGAGATTTCCCCCACGGTCTGAGATGATCTTGTTGAGCAGGATTTTATACAGGGCAGCTCCACAAGTGCCACTTCCTTTCAGTGCCACTCACAGCTGGCATGACAGACAGGAGCCACCAGCAAACACAATTCACGTTTAGATTCCACCGCTCTCACGTGTTTTTGGGGAAAACGCGCCACATTTAAATCTCAGGGTATGTCAGGAACCAAGTCCAAGGCAGTAAATCAGTTGTGAGTGAACTTGGTTTGTCTTCACACAGACTTAAAACTTGGGTGTGATGCTAATTCCTTGGAATAAACAGGCTTTAAGACAAGTATTTCAATATGAAACCCAACTGACTTTATTATTTCCTTGCATCCAGCCATTTTAACAATTCTGCCTTGTTAGTACAAACAAGGAAGCCTTTTTCAGGTTTGAGAACAAAGAAATGAAATTACTGAGGACTAATCTTGCTGGTGTGCCCAGTGAGAGCCATCACAAGTCCAAGTACCCTCTCATTGCTCCTCTTTATACTGATCTTCATTGCAATTCCCCCATACTAATTATTTCCATAACAGGGTACATTATAAAGTCAAAACTGTATGCATAAAATTTAAAATAAAAAAATCAAAGCACACTCCCAGATTTTCACTATTTCACAGAAATTATACATCCAAGTAATAAACCAGATCAACATGGCTGCTTCAGAATTTCATTGAGAAAAAAATTAGGTTTTTCTACCATTTATTTGTCGACTTCCTGACCCATAAAAATCTTTGCAGTAAAAAACCACAGTAGTTGGCAAGATTATGCATGTGTGTTACTTTACCTGTACTGCAATGCACACAGCTCCTCTTGGAAGTCCCTGCAATTTAATATTCAGGAAACACCAGTGGTCCTAGCTAACAGAAAAAGTCTTCATACTAAACTGGAAAAGAGAAGTCCAAAAATAGCTACTGAGAGACTTCCTGAATATTGAATCAGTAGTAATTCAATAAAAAAAATTCAAGTAAGTCACAGTAGCCAAAGCCAGGTGTATTGCCCACTGATCCCCATGCTCAGGAGAATCCACCCCTCTGAACAGAAGGTGTTCTAGAGAATAACACTCACCTTGCTCACTTAAATTAGGTCAGACTTTCTACACCACATTAGCAACTGAAGAGACTAAAGAATTAAACAGGTAACAGCAGCCTGGGGATCAAGGCATGGCCAAAAAGATTATTTGTATCTTTCCAACTGAAGAATTTTTAAAGAATAATAAAAAAAAAAGAAGAGCCCAATTTCTCTTCTCTGTAGAGCTCACTCTCTGCTTTGTAGCCCATCCCTTTGGGACATGACAACAAACCTTTTTCAGAATGCATCAAATTTAAGATGGTCCTTAAGGCACCATTTGCAATGCTTATGGAAAAGGACACGTGAAAACAAAGTGTATGACTGTGTTCACACAGATGGGCAATTCTAACTGTGTGTGAGGCTACAAGAGATGGCATCTCCCTTTCTCCTCTCCTCCTGCAGGGCTTCTCTCCTCCCATTTGAGCTCCCTCCCCAGGCGCAGCAGTCACTGCAGGACGGGGTCCCCGATGCCATGCTCCGGGTCGCAGGTGAAGGAGATGGTGATGGCAAAGCGAGTGCCCCACTGAACCTTCTCCACCCGATGGAGATTCTCTGATCCGGAGGTGAAAAACGACACCCGGCCTGCAAAGACAAAGGGTTTAAGCAGTGAATGGAGTCTGCCACTCAGCTGCAGCTCTGCCCACAGCCCTGAGCTGCTGTCTGGCTCCAGCTGCTCCCCAGTGACCTGAGAGCCCAGGTGATCACAGACACTGCTACGAGCTCACCCTGCGCTCTGACAGCTTTTTACTGTTTAAAACATGCATTAATCCTTTGTGCCATGAAGCTGGAGATGTAATTCCACCGCATCTTGCAGCTTATAAAAGGCAGGAGGAAGCCAGTAACAGGGAAGCCAGTTCTTAGTTGGCTCAATTAAAAACAAAAACGCGCTACTCTAGTGACTGTCAGCAAAGTACTGATTTCCTCCCTGCTCCCCTTCCAGTTCAGGCTCTAATTTTAGACCAAAAAAGGCAGAAGCACTACAAAGGTGGCAAAAAGCCTTCAGTGACAAAAGCTCAGCTGGTTTACAGGCAGCTGTGGCAGCTTATCAGCGTTACACCAAGTGTTTGCTATCGCTTTTTGTGCCTGCTCTCATCACTGCTGTTCAGGCAGGTTACAAAGTCACGTATCAGCCATGTACAAATTCCCTTTCCTTAGAAAGGCCACTCCATCGATGCAGTGTTTTCATAGATTCAAGTGCTCACTGCTGTGCTCACTCCTGCCCAAGCCTTGACCATCACCACCCTGTGCCAGGGCTCTCCGGGTCTCAAGTGACATCAGGTGACATGCAATGACATTGATGATGACAGCAGGGGTGCACTGCCATCCCACTCCATGAGCCAGCAGAATGGGGAGCGCTCTGCACTCCCACATTATTAAACTGTTCTGAGAATGTACAAGTTTGACACTCAGCACGTAACTCCGAACCCACGTGGCCCCACAGGACTGCTCGAGTTCTCCTGAGGAAGCCAGAAATGCTCACCTCTACAGCTCCTTCATCCCAATACCACATCTTTTTCCTACTCAGGCTTTTTCCCCACTGTTCAAATTAAAGTTTGTTTAAAAGCTGATGCCTACTTAAAGTCTGCACAACAACACCATGAACTACTGCAACCCTTACCCAGCCTCCACTGCAGAAATGGGCACCAGGCACGGGGCTGGGTTTCTCTTCTAAAAGGGATCCCAAAGATGCAGAAGTTATTTGGCTTTCACACTCCTAAGCAGCACACGAGAGATTGGGACAAAACTAGACTGGCTTTATGGGGCTGGGTTTACCCACTAATCCCTGAGTCCCTTTCATGTTCAGCTGCAGCTCACATCTAATCCTTGAGCACTTCAGAGTCTTTCCTAATTGCCAAGCACAATCTCATCCCATTCTGTGCCTGTGGCTGCACATCAGTAATAGGTAGAGTTATACACATGTAAACTTGTGTGATGCACTTGTGTGCACAGCTCATTTCCACCTCGGTGTCCTGCTTTTCCAGATGAAAGGCCAAATGAAGGCAGCATGCTCCTGTCCTACCAGTGAACAGTGCTGCCCTCAAGGATTTCATATAAAATCCCTGTGTAATGATTATTTTTTCCTTTCAAACCGTATTTCAATGTCATTAAAGTACTTTATTATCAGTCCCTCACCTCCTCACCCAATGCTTTGCCTTACACTGACTTTCAAGCTATTTTGTTTGATCTCTCACTAGAACTAGTAGTAATTCAGTTAGACAAGGTTCAGTGTGTTGTTTAAGCCAGTTAAACTGAATTTTTTTGGCTATACTGAATGTCTTTTAAGTTCTTTCTTTAATAAATATGTCTTTGTATATACAGTATCATCTGCGCCCATATCCATCAACTGGGGTCTCTGGGTAATGAACAGGCTATAGTCAGTTTTCAAAGATGTTTCTTCCTCACTTGGGAAGAATTTCTTCAAAACTTACTTCCTTTGCAAAATTTTTGATGCAAAAGCACACTCTTGCCATGGTACATTATTTTTATCAGTATAAATGTTCAAAAAGAGGACAGAGAATGTTAGTTCCCATCCCATCTGACAAAAGCTTCAAGGGATATATGGCAAAATCCTTGTCCAGATGATGGCCACTGGCATCAAGTGACCAAGGCCAGGGGACTCCTAACAACCTCTCAGATGAAGCAAGATCTTAATTGTATTCGAGGTAACCACTTAATTCTCCTGACTTCCTGAGGATCCATTTTTGCACTGATCCACAGGAATCATTATTTAAGAAGACATACAAGTGCCAGTCAGAAGATCCACTGCTATAAATTTTATGTGATCCCAATTTTGATGACGCAACACTGTTATTTTAAGGAATAATATTTAAGAAGCAGCAAAAGCAACGGACATTTCACTATGCAGCATTATGTAGTATTTAATAACTCAAAACCACTGGAGGAATGAATGTATTAAATATGAGCCTTTACTTTTCCCTGCTTTTGCTTTCCCAGGTTTAATTCAGAACTGCCCCTTAGCAATGAATTCTTTTTAGTTGTACTCAGAAAATATAACCAACCACAAGCAGCAGCATACAGGTGGGAAAGAACTGTGCCTTCAGCTGTGTCACAGAAAAAGTCACTATTCTCAAAAGCCTTGCTCTCAGGAAATTTTATTCCTGTTGAATTTTAACATTCAGCTGCACTTCCACAAACAAACTGCCTTCAATTTGCTACCTAACCTCTGTCCTGAGAGGCAATACAGATTGGAGGGAAATACAAAGGAAACAATTTTCAGTGACATCTACATCCTTGACAGGTAACTGTGACCTCAACAAAACCATTTATTCTGTCATTTGTTTCCTTGTCTCTAAAACAAAAGTCGTTCTGACCTATTCTAACAAGGTTTCTGTGAAAATTAATTAGTAAGCATCATTAGAATACTGTGTAGTTAACATGTGCTCTGATTTACAAGTATTATAAAAACAATAGTATCTTTTCCTGTTCTTATTCTGGCAAGAGGAAAATTAGTAAGAAACACCATCTTAAATTGTAACAAGATGTAGGGAATATATATGAAATTATTTTGAGAACCACAAAAAAATTAACAGACCACAATGCTTGTAAGAAAAAAGACATTATTATTATATCTCTAATATTATACATTTGTTGCATAACAGGTTGGAAGAGCCCTTGGGAAGTTACCCAGTCTAATTTTCTTTCTCAAATCAAGGCCAACTTCTAAATTACATTCAGCTCCTGAGTCCCACCAGGGTGCCCAGGGCTGTAGCATTGGCACATACGAGTGCAGCATTCTGAATTTTCCCAGGGGTGTCTCAGACCCATATTCTGCTACTCCTGTGTCTCCTGTGCTTGATTTTTGAACAGGGGCCGTGGAGTCAATGATGTCCAGAGGTCTTTTCCAACCCCAGTTATTCTGATTATACATGAAGTGGGCCATCCACATCAGTATCAGCCTTGGCAACCACTTCTGTTTGCAGCTTGCCTGTTTTGCCACTGGACTCCAAGCCCCTTCACGCTCCCAATCTTCGCATGGTATCTCCCCTTCTGCTTTCCTGGCAGCCCCCTTCTGGCTCTTCTGGTTAAATTCACTGCCAAATTTCCTTGTAAACTCCTTGGGTCATGAGAACTTCACAGAGAAAAAGCAAATTATGGGTTAGATTGTCTCAACCACCACCCAGTCAAGTAAGGGAATGGTCACTGTGCCCTCATCTCCTCCCTGGGCTGCTGACACCAGGGCAGGGCAGGGGCCAGGGAGGGGACACAAAGCAGGGCTGGGGAATGGAAAGGGTCTCACCAGCACCCACTGTCCATGGCAACTGGCTGGGGGCACTGAGCTGCTGCTCAGTGGGAAATGAAACAACTCATCTGTCTGGTTAAAGGGAAGCAGAAAGAGTTTATTTGGCACTACAGATCAATTCAACACCTTTCATCTTTCGCACTGACAGCTTCGACTGTCTGCCTAACATTTACCAGCTCCAAATGTTGCTCAGGAAAGAAGGAAAAACTGCATCTCATCTGCTGAATGACACCCAGACAGAAACACTGCCAGGGAAACTGCACAACAGTTGTGTTCTCATCCTCGTCATCTGTTTAGGATTAATCATAAATTCATTCTCATGTAGAGTGCCCAAGAAAACCCATCATATCATTACGCAAATAAACTGATAATAATGTTTTCTGCAGTCATACAGTAAACTTATTGAACAGATATACACATTCAATTATTTATAAAAAAGAGCTGAATGGGGAGAATTTAGGCAAATTAAGTCCTTTAAGCAAACCCCACAAAAGGAACATGGAATGACAACATCTGCAAGTGCCCTGATCTGGGGTGAAGAGAGCACCCCAGAAGAAAGGACACAGGCTTCTCTGAACAATTTTGCTACATATATGTCAAGCACAGAAAAATAAAAACCCCTATGGCCTAAAAATAAAATCCCAAACACCTGCAATGGGTATCAAAGCCTAGTTACAAACTTGTCCCAAATTTAGTTACCAGACAGAAATTACTTGCTGTTTTAAATAAAATCACTGATTCACATAGTGAAGTCTCCCACAGCCTGCTTGTAATTTGTAGTATTAACAATACTCTCAAAAAAGGCAGTTGCTTTTACTTTAAATTCAGAAGGGCCAGGAAAACTTCCAAATTACAGTTTTTTAACAAAATGAACGAACTTAGTTATTTCCTGCTAAAAGTACATGAACATTTTTAGACATCGACAGAATCCCTGCCTGCTTCTCTCCCACCAGCACAGTTGGTTGCTCAAAATCACAGCAGTTTCCACTCTGTCTGAAGGTGCGACAACCCTGGGGAGTATTTAGAAGTGAAAACCATGTAACTGTTCTCTCCAAATCAGTTTTGAGTCTCCCCGAGGCCTTTTGGCTCCATCTCTTCTCCCTGCAGACCAGAGAAGGACAGGGGTATCACTACCACCCCTGCTCTGCCTTCCTGTTCTCAGCCTCACCCAACCAGGCTGCCAGGTCTGCTCTGCTCTCCTTGTCAGAGCAGCTGCATGAGGGATCAAAATTGGACTTCTACTAAAGGTTCTCACTAAGAACAAAGTGTTGCAACTTTGATCTCATTAAACAACCTCATGATCTATTTTACTTTTCCTGACCTTGCCAAACACGGCATGTCCAGTAGAGCCGTGGTCCAATCACATGGATATTGAAGTTCTGGGTTTTGGATTTCTGATAGAGAAGGAATTCATCTTTACATTTAGTAAATCACTGAAGCAAAAGCACGAGGGTAACCCCTGCTGCTCACTGATTCAGTAAATGGCCTTTAAACAAAGAGGCTTCATCAGAGCATCTACAGCATGGGGCATTCACACTCACACAGCTTAGGAACCAAGAAATGAACCCTCACTGCTGAACCACACAGGATAACACAGCTGAACCTGCAGTCATTGTGGCATTTTGTTTTACTTCATCTGTTACATTACCTGAATTTCATCAAGTAACTCTTTGAAGCTGATTTCCCACTGCTTTCTGCCTTCAGCTTAGCTGCACATTTTGTTGAGCAGTATCAACTCAAATTCAGGAAATATTGGCCTGGACATGAATTATATAAAGTCCTGTGCATCCAGCAATGAACAGCACAAACAGGACATGCTACATGTGGTCATTTATAACCAAGTCTTTGGTATCAGAGGAAAAATCTTACAGGCCAATTCTCAACACTGACAGTGCTTCACAATGCTCTGTGAACACTAACAGAAAACAATTCCTCTCTTCCCCCAACACTCCTCAATCCTTTCAGTGCTCCAGGCAGTGTGGGGTGACCACTGCCACCCTCCATAACAGCTGCCTTAGCAAGGCAGTGGATTTATCAGTCACTACCAACAGAAACACCATGTTAGGCGCAGGTCTGACTTGCACTCCCAGGTACCTATGGCTTTATGGGCCCAATTAAAATAGTGCTTCATTAAATGCCATTGTTAACCTGTCATCAAGGACCATTAGAATACAAAACCTGCCTGGAACACTGTTATTCTTCCGTATATAACAAAACAAAAAGCAAGTTCTACAGAGAAATAAGGAGTTATTTTCTATGTCTTTTTGACATGACTGCAACAGAGCCTCTGTTTCCTACCACATCTCTTTGCAATCACCTCACCAGTCCCTAGCACAATTTGTGATGAGTATTGCAAATCAGGAAGAATTGCTGTCCTTTGCATGGCTGGTTCTTACTGCAGCTGCTAATGCTGCCTCCATTTGTTCTTCACCAGGACTGACAGCTCCTTCTGTGGTTTTTTTTAAAATTATTCTCAGCTTTCAGCTGATACTGATTTAACTTCAAGATGTGCTCCAGTTTTACTGATTGGAGCAGAACTGAAGCTAGGATTAGCAAAAGATTATCACAATCTGGACTGAATCTGGATGATGTGGATTGAATACAGAGAAAGACAAGACTGTCTGCGTGAGGGGTGAGGATATCCACTATTCCAGGATACAAGATTACTAAATACATGCTTTAAACACATTTTTCCCACCTCGTGTTAACGCTGTGGTGGGACTCTTGAGCCTAGAAACCTTGCTTTTCAAGTCACTGCACTTTCTGTCCCTGTGCTGCATTTCCTCAGCCTTCAGTACTTAATTCTCCAAACCTGTTTCTTTGAACAGCCCAGTAACATAAGAATAGGACAGATTCCCATCACTTACCTTGGAATACTGCACCAATTCTCATGATTACAGGAGTGAGAATCATGTGATATTGAACCACTGCAACAAAGCTACACTTAGTCAGTGAATGCACCCTTGTGTGCTTCCCAAAATGTCTGGTTTTCCCTACCTGAGCAGAAAAGCTGATAGCACAGGCTTTGAGCCTTTCCATCCTAGATGCTTTCCATCCTAAATAGAGAATAATCCAAGTTCCTAAGTATCTTACACCTTCAAATCAAATATTTCACACTTTCATAAACACACACTTCTGACAGCTGTGAGAATATGCTGTTTGATATTAAAGGAAGAGTTGCATTTCACCGTCCAATATACAGAATTCATTTTGCTCCACCGATGGTTTTCTTCCAGAAACACACAGAAGTGATTGCGACCTTTCCTTCTACCTTTGTATAATAAATGGCTTGTATGAAGAACAAATTCCCTTGCAAGTTGAAAATTAAGTGCAGCACAGCTGACCTTCAAACCAAGAAATGCACATGCACATAAGAAACACAGAACCAGTACTGAGATTTCATTCCAACAGCAGAGTTTAATCTACACTTTATGATCAAGTGAAGTCTGTGACCTGTCTAATATTGCCAGATCCCAAACTTACACAAGGCTCTGCTAAATTGTGAAATTTTAAATACGGAATTTTAAAATACGAAAGTTTCAACACTGGTAAGTTTAGCAGCAGCAGAAAATATACCAGTTTTGTGACTGAAAAAGGAGTGCCTTGATGTCAGCCATTTATTCTTAATCCTCCTCTATCTCTTGTAGATTACTGAAACACGTCTTGGACCAGCAAAAACGCTGAAAGGGCTTCGTTTTGAAGGACCTCATTCAAAATGTTGCTCTATTTCTTGTAGTCTCTCAAACAGAGCCAGCCCTGGTGCAAAGGGTGGAAAAAAATCCCAGTACAATTTTGGAAACAGAACTTCCACATGTATTTAAAAGGAACAGACAGTGCTTTAGATCTGTTTGTCACAAAAAAAATGTTTTCTTTTCAAAGTGGTATTTCCCTTGGCACTAAGAATTCTCTTCCTCGTGGTACAGTGAGTTTCTTGCAGCAGACAGAGGTCCTGACTCAAGTCAAAAGACATATATATACTTCTGAAGCCCATCAGGGCACAAGAAAGATGTGTTCCTTCATGCCACATTTGGTTATGAATTAGCCAAAGCTTTGTACACTTGAACTGGTGCTGACTTGTTCATTTCTGTTAAAAAGAAAATAATCTCAAGAGCCTCAAGGTTAATAAATTATAATTCCTTCTTAAAGCTAAAGTTTGCTAACAACCAAACTAGGGGATGTTAAAGACCATCCTACAAATCAGTCTTTCACTCAAATATATGAGAGTCAGGATTTACAGACTTCTTAAGTAATCCACAAGTGATCTCCACTGAGGAAGTGCTGAGATTTGTCTTCAGGTCCAGTCCTAGCAGAACAACTCTGCCTGTCCCCAGCAGCCTGGCTGACCTGATCCTCACCAGTAAAGGGCTGCAAAGGCATCTGAAGCAGAAGTGGGACTTGCCCAGGCAGCACTTTGAAACACAGGACATCCCACAATGTTTTAACTGCTTTTTCTTGTATTTCCAATTTTGCTTTTCTGCTCTGCCGCATCACTAACAATGCCTTTCTGATCCCCGCCGACACCTGAACAAATCGCTGCTCACAGAAAAAGAACCCTGCTCATTTTGGCACACAGCATCAGGTCCCCAAAATGCAGGCTAAATGTGAGACAACAAGAAGTGCCGGGTTTTAGGACTGCGATGGCATTAGCAATACAGAGAAGGTAAATCAGCTGCCAAACACTAACACTGAACCAGGGATTACGACAGTCATCTCTAAAAAACCCTGGATCTCCTAAATGAGAAGCACAAAGACTTATCAACATGTGGTTTTAAAAGCTGAGTTGGAGTGACAAGAGAAACAGAAAGGATCAAAAGAAGCATAAAATAAAAGAAAGAAACAAAATCTAAAAAAACAGAAGGAGAGACAGAACACTGCAGAGGAATATTCTGAACATGAAAAATGCATCAACTTGTCCCAGCAACAGAAAACAGCCCGGGGTCATTCTGTTAAAAAAAAATAAAAATTCTGTACTTCATTAGCTTCCCCCTCTTCCCCCAAAAAGCCATCAAGATCAAAGACCTTGCAGCAGAAAAGCTGAAAATTAGCTGGTGGGGCTGAATGGAAACAATTTCACAGTTACAGACTTTTGGAAATTAAGCCAGGGGGTTGCACACCACAGCCAAGCTGAGTGCCCCTGCACTGAGGAGACAGCTCTCCTCACCTACCTAGAACTCTGATATGATTTCTACAGCTATAAAGACCTGGTAATCTTAGAATTTCATCTGGAAACGGAATAGTTTAATGTGCCGCCTTTCAAAATATTGGCGGCTGCATTTTGCAAAAGATGGTGCTTTCAGTTTAGGGTTTATTTCCAATCATAAAATGCCCAAATAATCAAATATCAAATTCTTGATAGCAAACCCAGAATGCAGGTAATCTCAGAGTTTATCTCAACCACCATCAGTGCAGGTGAATGGATCACTATGATCCGTAAGTCAAAAATCACCCATCTCACTTTGCAGGCAACAATAGTCCAAAGTCAGTTCTGCTTGGGCTAACACCTGTCAGCAGACAATTACTGAGGCTCTTGAAATGAGAAATTTCCATCTTTTCCGTCTTGGAAAAAAAAAAAAAAAAGACAGAAGACAGCAGGAATATAAAGTTGTCCTTTTGTTGTTTGTTTTTTTTTTCCTGCAGAAGCGGCTGATCTTGCCTTATGAAAGGTGACATTGCTGGAAGCTCAGCACTCACCTGCCAGACAGATGAGCTGAGGATGAGCTCCTCTCTAGGCAGCCCCAGAAAATTCTAGTTTTAAACTACCCATATATTAGAAAGATCTCAAGCCAGCCTCAGAGGCTTTTTATTTATAACTGACAGCCATCAGAAGGTTCATCCCTGTCAGACCTGCTGGAAGCAGGGACAGACTTATACCCAAGTAATCACAGCTCATCACGTTCCAGCAGGTCAGCAGAGCTGCAGAAATCCATCATCTTCACACCCAGCCCCCAGCCATGACAGGGTATTAAGCCCCACCTTGAGCAGCAAAGGAACTTCAGGCCAGTCTAAAATAAACTGCTTTAATTTGGATTTGCTGCAGTCACAGTGAGCTCTGCTCTTGCTGCACAATGACCTGCTAAGCTGTCAGAACTGGTCACCTGCTCCAAGCCCCACAGCTTTCAAGTCAGCTATTGTGTGTTAACACCAGATATTACAAACTGCAGCTATATTTTAACCTATTTTAACCTTTACTTTTTATGTCCTCAATCTGAACACAGAATGCTACGTTACCCCCGTTATTCCTGCTGACATAAAACAGTCTCACACCACCTGCCAGCCCACTCAGTCCATAAATGGCACAACCTGCCCAGCTCCCTGCAGCAAAGCCGGGCTCGTACCTGCTCGGGGCTCCACTGTCTTGTTGGAATCTGCATCCATGAACACGAACCGTCCACCCCCGAAGTCTTCGCTGTAGTCAGAGAGATAGAGCAGCGAAGTGTAGTCAAAAGAGCCGTAAGTCACCTGGTGGGGAAGCCAAAATTACCAGAAATTACCAAATTCTTTAGCTTATCTCTGCAGAGCACAGCTAATTGAGCAGATAGATCTGGTGGGTTTTTCTAATTTTCAATTTTTCATGTATTTAATAAAGGGGTCTTTGAAAAGCAACAGCACTCTTTTCTAGAAATGATATCTGTTTATTACTCTATTCTATTGTGTTTACACACACCCTACACGACCAGCATGTTATGTTTATTATTTCTATTGTTACAGTTTCCACAATTAGAGAAGAGCTCCCATTGATTTCTATCATCCAAGAGTGGAAAACAATGTAGTGTCAGAAGTGCATTGTATCAAAAAGACAGGATTTATACTAGCCCAAGATAAAATTTCACCAGCAGGTTAATGAGCTGAAGACCAGCCCTCGACTAAGGATTTCCACCCATTACCTAATTTTGGTTTCTGGATACCTCACTTTCTACTCCTTCAGCAGCTACCACACAGGGGAGTCACAGTAACAGTAAATGAAAACTTCCAAATAAACACACATTTGCGGGAGGAGCTTCTACTCTTTTCCATACAGGTTTTGTCTAAAACCCTTCAAATGTGACTAAGTCTCTGCTTCTCTCAGCCTACAGACCAAACACCCCACTTTTAATTATAACAGGGTGATTTTCCCTTACTTTTAAAGCATTATTTTTGAATAATGAACACACACTGAAGTTGGAGAAAAGAAATACTATATAATAACGCTCAGAGTGAAGCTATCTAAATATTTAACACTGAGCTTAGCTGATTGTGGAAATATTTCCTTTCATATCTGCATGTCACCAGCAACTAAAAAAATACTTGAAATCAATGTCTGTGTTCTCCAATTTCTTTGTATATCACAACTCAACAGTTCAGCATTGCACTGTCAAATGGTGAAATGTGCAGCACAGTAGTGCTGTATAAATATACAGCATTTGCAGAGTGTTTTGACTGACCTAGTGACTGGTAGAGGTGGGTGCTACTTCCAAACTTAGAAGTTTTCTAAATATTTTCAGTTATGTTTCAAGTTATCCTCATTAGTGCCAGTTAAATTTTGGCTCGAGAGCAATTGCACACATTTTTCTGCAAGGGCAGTGACAAAAGAGAACAGAACAGCAGACGGAATGGGAAGACATTTTCATTCACACTCGTGCTATTATTTTGACCATAAGGGCTTAAAGGAAAAAAGCCAAATCTGGTGAGATGCTGCCCTACACAGTCTGAATCACAAAAATTAGAGAAACATTACAGTGATCCCCTTTTCCCCATATTTTCCCAAAGCTTGGTAGCAATACAAGGCAATAAGTGCAAATTAATGAGCAAGTGCTGGTGCAGCACCTTCAACCAGCCACTCTACAGCCCTTCTCATGCAAATCAGCTTTGCAAAGCTATTTTCCACTTCCTTCATGTGGTGATAAAACTTCCAGTCGATTTAAGGAAGTCTCCAGCCAGCGAAGGCATGAGCACAGTGAAGACGTTCATTCAACTCGTATTTACAAGTTTAATGCGTTAGAATTGTTTTTATCAGCTCTTCAGTGGAGCAGCAATCTCTGTTCCCTCAGTGCACTCTCTCTTCTCTCCAAGGTGGCTCTACCAATTCTAAACTTTTAAGAGCTGGCTACAAAGCATTTTAGCCTAACCAAACAAATCTGAGTTCTATAGATGACTAATTTGGGGAATTAAGCATGCAAGGGAAAATGGTTTTTCTGTTCTATTCTTATTCATTACTCACTCTCAGAAGCGGTCAGGCCTGAGAAATGCAACACTATGGAAAGGAGGCATTAACTTATAGTTAGTTATTTAAAATGCTAGAAGTCCCCCCATGTATATCAAACATATTTGTAACCCTGGTAATGATTTCCAGTACCAGAGAGGTTAATAATTGAACCACAAGTTCAAACTATGTGATAAAAGCTGTCATTAACAGCAGGTGATAAGCCATGCAGCCACTCAGCTGCAAATCAAATTTCTACAGCTCCTTGTAAACAACACAAAAGTGCAGGTATTTCCATTCTGCCCGGTATGTCATATGGTTAATGTGCTCTTTTTGAACACTCTTTATCCAAAAAGTCAAACACAGATAATATTTAATGGTAGATGCTCATGATGATGTTTATATGACACTTCTTTAAAGTCTATTATTATAAATAGAACTAATTGTCAGAATTAGCCAGCTGCATTTTGCAGTGGCTTTTTGAGGGACACAGTTCTATGCAACTAAACAGTTGTAGGACCATGCAAGAGGATATTTAGGACAGCATCCTCTGCTTTTCACTACAGAAGAAATTTCACTTTCCAATCAGCATTGGTCCAGCACGCAGAAAAAAAAAAGTGAAAACTGCTCTTTTACTGTAAGCCTTCACCTACCTTTGTGTAGATAATCACAAAAATAGCCTTGATAGCTACTTCCAGTGCTCTATTCATTGGCAGTATCTATTTAGCAGACAGGGTAAGAGCAAACAGCACATCTCTGAATTACAAGGCGAGCTGAGGTGATGGGCTTGAGCAGGCACAAGAATCAACCTCCTCAATTTTCCAAGATGATGCTGTCCCAGGGCAGAAATAGGATCTTTTGGTGTAATTTATTAAATGTGTGACAACATGAGGGGAAGAAGAGTCTGCTGGAAGAGACAACAGCTGCTCCCAGTAACACTCAGCAGCCAGAGAGGGCTGCAGACACAGGGAAGGGCTGGGGAGATGGACAGCACACTGCAGGTAAGGAGACTTCCAGGTTTGCCTTATTTGATTATTGCTTATATGATTCCTACCTATTAGTACATGGGGATGGGAGGAGAAAAAAAATAGCTATAAAGTGATCATGGACATGTTTAGGCTAAAAAAAACCCAACCAATTTTGGGAAAATGTGCACTGAAGTGCTGGAATAGCTCTGATAGATGAAATTCAAGGAAAACAAACCCAAAACCATCGTATGGCAGAGCCTGACAATTCTGTGAAGGATGACAGAATCCTTGTCCAGGCAGGGGACTGCACAAATCTCCCAATCCCACACTGCTTCTATCAGAGAAAACCACAGGACTGTACTGCTGACAGTGTTATGTGTGCAACAGCACCTCCATTATAAATCAGATATTTGACATTTGGAAGCCTCAGTTCCAAACAAATTCCGTCCAAGATGAAACTCCACATCTTAGACCAACATTCTCTTTATGTGATTTAGATGCTTATAAATTCAACAAGATTAAATGAGTCATTCGGGTGATTTCAGGATTTCCATTCCTATGTAACTACAAACCAAATAAATCTTAGGGAAAAAAAAAATCAAAGCCTCAGACACAATAAATCTGTATTACTCTATTACGTAGTTAAAAACCTTCAAGGAGATTCAGATTGAGAAATATAATTGCAGTAGATTTAGCAACATAGGGAAGAAGGCAGGAGGAGTATTCACGTGTTCCAAGAAGCCACATCTTTTTAACAATGTCACTCTGAACCAGAAAATATAGTGAATTCCTTTTTCAAAAGCTTCATTTTACCTTTATTTTGGAAAGGGGCAAGGAAAAAATCCTGATGTCTTCCAGGAGTAACAGTCACTGTTAAATTACACAGAAATTCCTAAAGTGACTTGTTTATTCCAAGGGGAAAGCATAAATAATGATACAACACAAAAGCATCCAACAAACTGGCAAATTTTATTGCTCTTCCTTCAACTTCCCAGTATTCATACTTGCTTTGGAGGCCAGAAAAGAACACTACTGCTCTTTTTTCTGGGAAGCTGTTCCTACTTCAGATCAATGGCAATGTGCTTTTTTTCCTTGCTTTCAACTGCAGTCTGGAAGGGGTAAGTGAAACACAGTTTGTTGGAGAAAGTAAAATACAAAGGCAGGCTGACTGCACTGAAGGAAAGCTGTGAAGCTGCACACCTTCATCCTATTTAGTCTCTGCTCAAACTACTGGTGATCAGGAACAAGGTGTTTGGTAACTGCCCCAACGGGGGTAATTCCTTCAGAGACTCAGAATTATTTAGGTTGTGTAAAAGACCTCCAAGATCACCCAGTCCAACCACTGTCATAAATCAGACAACCCATTTATTCAGTATAGACTGCACTAAGGTCCAGGTTATGAATTCCAAGTTTAAGAGAGTGTATTTTCTGCTTGTTTTGTTTTTGGAAGCTGGAGATGGGTTAGAAAAAGCCAAGGCAAATCAACTGATGTATCTGCTCCCTGAACAGACAGCCTGCAAGATATATAAAACATGGACTAAAGAGAAGGATAGAAACAGGAAAACATTCAGCCTGCTGTCCATCATGTTCAGGCACTCTCGGGATGACAGGACAGAAAAGCAGCTTCCACAAATTCTCTTCATGGAAACCTATTTGCATCTAAATGACAAAGTAACTTGTACATTATAGGGGATATTTAGGTGGAAACACTTAATTGTGAGGTTATCCAACCACCTTATTCATTTCCCAATGCAAAACACATCCAGAAAAGAATAAAGAGAATACTGGTGAGCAGTGCTTGTGCAGACACAGATCTCATTATAGTAATAAATCAGAATCTGAAATTCTAAACTATGCATTTTTGGGCTGAAACAAGAGTGGAGAAAATAGGTATCAGTTGTTGAAATACACTGCTTTTCCAACCCTTGTGGCAGTCAAACCTGATTCTCTGAAACTGTGGAAAAACTATAAGGAACCAATGAATTCACTGCACTTCACACAATCAGAATCACAGGTTTACTTTTTTCCAAGGGTGTCCTGGAAATGAGCATAATATGATGGAATTTCTGGGAATCCCACCAGCACAATCTGCTCCCTACAGCCACTTCCTACCAACATGGACCAAAATACCAGACCTGAAAATCATCCCTAGCACCTCTGGTCTACAGCCACTCCTGTTCACTGGTTACATCACAGCTTTTCAAAGCAGAAGCTTCCAAAACCTGGCAGATTCCACCCTACAGCACTTTCTGCTTTCAAACATAAGCTGTGTCATCACTACCACCACATATTCTAAATTTAAGTTGCTTCTGCCCACATCATAAGGACACAGGAACTCACACCGGTGGTGTAACCAACAAAAGACATGACACTTCCCTCAGACTGGATTTTTCCAGGAAATGCTTTAAGGCAAGGAATATTTCTCTGATTTTTCCATGGCTCAGGTCACAGACTTCAAGGTACACTGCCCACTTAGACTCTAGCCCTGAGGAATAACTTGGATTTTGATGGGATTATTTTATTTGGTACCATCTTGGGTAACCTGTGACTCCAGAGTGACTCATTTATAAATCCTGAATGGAATGTGGGTATTGGAGTGTGGAGAGATTTTTTGCTTTTTTTGTTTGAGGGTTTTTTTGTGTTGTGGGGCTTTTTCTTTGATTGTTCCATTGTTTGTATTCTGCTGTACTGCACAGAACCTTTGATCTTGATGAAATTCAGAAATAAACTCAATAGCAAATCATTTAAGTCCATTGAGCAATGCAAAGTATTAAGCTATAAACCTACAGATGAGACTGTGCAGTTCAAAGGATGTCACACTACTTCCATTCTAAGACCAAAACACCAAGTCATTGAAAGAGGGTGCCAGCCACCATCTCCCCATCGAAACACCCACAGTAAAAAAGCCTTAATTCACATACAGCTGAAATGCAAATGTTAAACCTTTATCAAGAGGCTCAGATCAATAAGAACAGTGGCCAATTGACCACTGTGAAACAACTCCTGCTAGACCTGGCTAAAAGAGCAACTCAGGTCATTTAAGTCAATGTTGCTGACAAAAGCGATTCCTGAGTAGTCATTCTCACAATTTATTAATTCTAGCAAAACTAAATTAGAGAAAATAAAATTAAATGGGATGTAATGGCATATATTTCTAAAATTCACTTATCCCCCATTAGGTTCATCCCCTGAAGCACCAGTTTTCAAACCTGTTTGATGGATGGTTTAATGCAGAATGATTTCAAGGTGATCTAACAATAAATGGTTGGATCCCATCTCAGCCTGCTCCTCACCTTGTCGATGTGTGGGTGCCAGTACTCATCATGTGTTGTCTTGGCTTCTGTGCTGTTCATTCTCGAGAAGAACGTTGGCTTGGTCAGGTACATGGAAGAGGAGCTGATCCCAAACACCTGAGCAATCCTTTGTTGGATCCTCTGCCTCACATCCCTGCAGAGAACACAGCCAGCTCACAGCTCAGTCAGTGACACCTCCCCTGCCGCTTCTGAGCTCTTCAGTCACTCATGCATCTTCCTCAGCTGAGAAATCATCATGGGCAACATATACCCACCCCTTCTCTCTTATTTTGCCTCAAACAGAGATCTACTACATTTAAATAAATAAATGAATTAATTAATAAAGAGACTCTCTCAGTGGTTTTGGTTGGGGTTTGTTGCTTTGGGTTTTTTTAATTCTCAGAATATCAGGGAAAAGAAACTAGGTCTCCTGTGGCCTAGGTTTTAAAATTTCTGTCTGTTTTCCTGAATAATTCCACACCTACCCCACTGTTTGTTAACTGCTGAAAACATTAAAGTCTTTCACACAGATATTTTTATTGCAAAGCAGCTAACAGTAAAGTTGTACCTTCATAAGAGGGTTGCCTCTGAAGAACCTTCAACTACTTTTAAATCAACTGATGAAGTCCCTGGCACCAAGAAATCCAGCGTTCTTGGTCAATGTATGTATTGGTATTATTACTAGAATTTTAAAATTAATGCAAGATGTCTTTCACAATTATTTTCAACAATTCAGAAAAACTATTTCTACCGTGGCTATTCCTGTCTTTCTTGGGAGACAAGGAAAAATAGAGCAGGACTTTCATTTCAAGTTAAGATTATCAAAATCCAAAACTAATAATCACATGTTGCTATGCAGAGCTGCTTCTAAAGCAGCATCCATCTGCCAGGACAGGGCCATCCAGAACTGCCACCCTTAGCTCAGCCCACAGCACTTCCTTTAAAAAGAGGAGATTTGTGATTAATGAATTATACCACTGGCAAATCCCACCAGTAAACACACACAGCCAGCACTCAACTTCGAGGAAATTTAAAAACCAGCAAAGAATGCAATAACACAACAAGATGAAATGAAAGCACTGGAGTTTAAGATTTACTCTTCTATGCTTCTTAAAGCCTTTATATTGTTTTCTCCCATTTTAACACCTTCTTGAATTGATCTCAGTTATTGTATTAGTTTTCCTGTTCTTCCTTCCTGAACACTGCAAAAGCAGTCCACAAACAAGATAATCAGAAAATACATTTCTGAAGTTGCGCATGGTAGTTTTGTATTTTCCATTACATTTCTCCACTGGATAGTACTGAACCTCAGCATAACTTTCAAAAAGATTTTTCCCAGGTATTTCTCTAGGGAACTTAAATGGTGACTACAAAGAAGTGACAGAACTAAAAAAAGACCTGTAGTGTGTGTCCACAGCCTACAGGCTGTGAAAGTCATCTCTTAAAATCCATGAGTACTAAAAAATCCTAAATATTCATTCTGTTCACGTCTAGTCCCTCACGAGAGATAGAAATAACACACACAGATTTGATTTTTTAACCTTTCTCGCTTTACATTTTTAGGGGTCAACTCAAACTATTTTACATGTAAAATATCAAAAGCATTAAATGAGAAGTTAGAGGGATTTTCAGGTTTTTACATGGCTGCATGAACTGAGGTTTCAAGTTGACAACTACAGAGCTGCAGACGTTGCAGGACTGACACCAGGAAAGAACCTACGGGTTGTTCCTCTCATGCTGCGGGAGGCTGATCCTTCTTTTTCCGAGTGGGACTGCAGGAAAGGCTGCCTTATGTTTCCCAGAAAGCATTAAATGCAATTACTCATTTTGTGAATTGAGAAAAGGCAGCACTTTGAACAACCCAGCTCAAGAATTCCTAGCCACAAACACCAAATCAGTGGATCCCCTGGCCATGGCATCAGCCAGCTGGAATATATCAACTCCCAAGCAGTCAGGCCAGTCTTGACATAACTAAGTCTCCAGCAGTTGTCCTGCTCTGTAAGGAGTCCTCCCTCTTCTTTCAGCCTGATTAATTTTCCACTTTTAAAAGCTTTCTATTAAGATTTGCTGTCTGGTGTTTATAAGGCTCTCTTAAAGCTTCACTCCTCTTTTGAGACTTACGTGCAATGGCTTTGGGCAGAATGTGTGTTTTACAAACCAAAGAGGATGCAAAGCCCTACTCAATATGCCAAATACAGCACGCAGCTGGTTTGAAAAGTAGAATGAAGTCACTTTTTAGCCTAAAAAAACTCTTCTGTACAGCCTGTTTTCTGCTGGCCAGGCCATTTAAACATTTATCAGTATCATGACTGCAAGTTTTTCATTCCATTCTCTTCCCTGCTGTTCCAAACACAGCCTACGGAGCCTGCTGGCAAAATACAGACAAACACATTCTACTTCCTGTGTAAATCAAGTGACAAGATAAGCCAAATTTCAGCTTAGAAGGTGCTATCAAGAAAGGAATGAAGGAACCCAAACTGGGAGAGGAACATGATTCTCTCAGCCACTTCTCTATGACCCAGAAGGAGCAGGAACCTCCCTTCCCTCACTGATCCTGGCTCACTGGCTCTTCAAACTGGGAGTGTTGGGAGTGTTCTGGTGTACTATGGCTACCAAGACAATACTTCTTTATGCTGGAGAATATAAGCATTTGTTTTCCTAAGCACAGCAAGTCCTGTCTCACTCAGACTGCTGAGCTGCACCCAGGCCCTGGGCAGATGCACTAACAGAGCTCTGCAGTGGCAGTAAATGCCAAAGTACAGCATGTAGTCAACAGCATCAGCACCAAATTAATCATCCCCCCACATCTGCCAGCAGCAGTTCTTGTCCATTTGCACTGAGTCACTGGAGAATATCAAATGCTCAGGCCAGACTGAGCAATCTAGACCACCAGATTCTGTAAAAGCAAGTACTGAAACCTGTTTTGGAGTTAGGGTGATTAGAAAGAAAACCAAAAAAAGCCATTGAAGTAGCTGGAAGTCCAAGGAACACACAGCTTGAGAGAAAGGAAGTTCGCTGGATTGCAAAGCTGCCAGCTTAATGTATCAGCAGCAGCACAGAAAGCTAAAAGTGCCACTGAAAGGTTTCTGTGAGATACAGGCTCTGCCAAACCAACTGGGAAAAAAAATGCAATTAGGAGCCACTGCAAAGTGTGATTCAAGCACGGTGAGAGGAACACTCAAAGCTCAATCACACACAACTTCCTGATTTATCCCCCTTGTCCCAGGGATCTGCACAGAGGCAGCTTGAGCTGACAAAGCAAACGTCTCCTGCAGCCAGAGAGCTTTAACAGCAATCACACAGAACAGACACAGGGAAAGGCAAACTCACAGCTTTTCCTCTGCTCCTTCTGTGTCTCTGCCTTAAGAAGTTGTAAGGTTTTGGGAATAAATCTTTGATTGTGCTATTTTCTGCTCAAGTCACTCCTTACACCAAGCATTGCGATTAAAGGTCTCCCTTCTGAATAAACATTTCATTTATTATGTGAAACGAGAGGGACTGCTGTAATGTGCTTGGCAGATGGCAGCTAAAGTATCAGCCTAGAAATCATAATTGATTCTGAAGCAATGTAATTTTGACAGAGACAGTTTAGAAATCAGCCTCCTGGCTCAGGATGCCTACTCAGAGTCATTCTTGTTGCAATCAGTAACACTTAGACATGAATTACATTCAGTTATTTCTCTCAAGAGGGTATTTTTAAAGTGACCTTGGTAGGTAAGGGAAAGTAATAAAGATAAATGCTCCCAAGAACAGCATCAAATCATTCATTAAGGCCATAAAGTACTGCAGTCCATGTTAAAGTACTGCCATTAATATGAACAGAAGTATTTAACAATGCATTTTGTATTAGCTTCGTATCCAGCAGACCAAAACATCCCCTATACTGGCATGAAATCCCAAAGGAATATTTACATTCCCTAGCAGCTGTCTCATCTCACAGCATAAATTTATAAAAATTATTCAAAAATTGAATGCTTCTGCTCATGTGAAACAGAAATTATACCTGTTCTTCATGCAAAGTTAAGTAATAATCAAGGAATCATCCAATTTTTGCAATTTTGGGATCAGAAGTAAAAACATTTTAAAGAAGTCCATCTATAAAGACAATGGTATCTAAAACCAGCTGTTGAATAGAAATAAGCTTAAAGTGATTAATATTTTAGGATGCTATTAATTAATTACTATTTTAATAAAATGAATAAACCCATGTGGCTACTTAACACTCCTTCCACCACTAGAGGGAGGTCAGATTCCTTCACACAGGCAAGGAAAAAAGACCAAAAAAAAAAAAAAAAAAGAAATAGTTAAAATGTTCAAATCAGAGAAATTTTAAATTATGAGAAACCAGCCAAAATGCATAACTGAAGAATTATTGTGTCTAGTCAACCAAGAATGCTTGTTCCTAAACTCTGGCCACACACCTTCACTGCCACATGGAACTCATTAGGTTTGTTGTGTTTGTTAAGTGGATGAGCAGGGCTGCAGCAAAGCCGAGAGCATCAGATGCCAGAGCTGTTACATTTCAGAGCTATCTCATACTCTGGCTGCTTCTCCAGCCAGAACATGAGTAATCTGAAGTCCTCCCACTTCCTGCTTTACCATTTTTAATGTTTTGCTACACTCTGCCTCAAAAAAACCCGAATTCCTGATGCGATAATAGCACAGAATTCTCTATCATCCCATACAACCCCTTGGATAATGAGTGAAAGAAGAGGTAACGATGAAGGATTTTCCATCCCAGCTCTCATGCTCCAGCAGATTCCCCCAGAGCTCAGATGAGCAGCTCTCTCTCCTTGCTGGCAGGGCTGGCATCGAGCCCTTGGGCAGGAAGGGAAATGTGTGGTGCTGCCAGCCCCGAGTATTTCACTCCATAAAACTGTCCTGACGGGGCTGATGCAGCTCAAAGCAGCTGATGTTGTTCACCAGGCACCAAAAGGTCCTTTTACTTCTCTTCAAGTCATCTTAGTTCTCAGAGATTACTGTTTTGAGCTGCAAAATCCAGTGTATGAATGCAAAAGGCAATCCCCTCCCACCCTGCATTCTACAAAAAACTCAAAACTGCGGAAGTTCTGCTTTGTGGTTCATTCAGCAGTTATTGAAAATCTTTACCGGTATAATGCAAAATCCTCTTCAGTGAAGATGTCTTGAATTTTGTCCCCAAAGTACCTGAAAAATTAAACAACAGTCTAAAGGAGGAATTGCTGAATCACACTAAGCAACAAGAAGATGCCTTCTCACCCCCACCCGTGCTTTACCCACAAAAAAAAAGTGAGAACCCAACACAAAAAAATCTTACAAATGTTTTTGAGCATGATGTCCAAAAGCAATGCTGAAAGATCAAATGTTAAAAGATTAAAGGATTGAAATGCTGCAACTGGTAATGGAATTCCTCAGGCATTAAAAAATCCCCTCCCAATCATGAAATAAGCACATGGATTCAAATTTTTAAGTGTTCAGGCTATTTGATTTCTTCCACTGCTGACAAGCTACACTGTAACCGTGAAAAAATACTATTATTAACTGGTGCAAGAACACAAAAATAAAGATAATGGCAGCTTTCAAAGAGCCCAGGTCAACAAAAGACCTGTTTTCATGCCAGGAAAGCTCTTTAACTGGTTGTGGGAACTGGTGAACCCAACCAGCTTCCAGAGTCTCTCATCACCAACCCCAGCCCAGGGGCTCAAGACACGGGCAGAGGCAGAGTGGGATGATGTGAGGCAGAAGCCACAGCCCCGTTTTACCTGTACAGATTAACAAAATGCTTCCCCAGGGAAAGAGCTCCGGAGTGCAAGTCCAAAATTGATGCCTGGAAAAGGAAACAAAAGAAGAAGGAAAAATGAGCATGAAAAGGTTTTACCATTATTTAACTATGACCTTTAAGAACTGTCCCAAGTTGGCTCCCACTTCCCACAGCCTCCCAAGTAAAAAGAGTAGTTTGCAGTCTGAGTTCACAGTATGACATTTATTTTACAACTACAAACCTCCCCCACAGCCCTGCAGAGATGCAGAGAATATTAAGGTACTATGAAAAAAGCATAGGACTGCTATTCCTGAGATTCAAGAATTGCCAGTCTCCCACCACGGGCTCAGGGTAAAACCCTGGGCTCCAGGATCCCTTCTTGAAGACACTTGCCTTGCACACAATGACTCATTTTCCAATATTTGTGAAGTGCTTGAGTAGCACCACTAATATTTATCTTGCCCAGCATTTCTTATTAAAACTTCTCCTTCACCATGAGTTCCTGCATACATCTCATATTTAATAAACACATAAAGTCTGTTTAATAGAACAATTAGAATTCTAAGGCTTACTAGAGCCAAACTTTCCTCAGTTCCTAAGGTGCAAAAGAAAACCACATAGTGGAAAAGTTTTTCACGTATGAAAATTCACTCCATTTCTTCATCCAACTCAAGCCAAACTCTTCTGCTGAGCTCCCAACAAGCTGAAAAGATTAGTATTCAGATTTGCCAAGATTGAGAGCTACCTCTCAGGACTCTAAAAATGTTTCTATAAATTGAAAAAAAGTACACTTTTGTATGTCCCTTGCTGTCCACAAAATAAATGTTTGTTTTGCATCATTAAAAAATATTTTAAGATATGGCTGTATAATAGAAGTCTGTTTTTCTTTTACACTGGAAATATCAAATAGCAACAGCTGCAACCTGACTGGCACCAAAGTATTGACATCTCTGATGTATGATATCTGGGCACTCATCTTGGAATTTGGCATTGTTTGATGCACCACAGACCTTTCACATTATTCCAACAAAATCTTAGCAGTAATAACACTTGTGACAGAGCTAGATACTCGTAACAGTCCCTTAGAAAATCTCTGCAGCCTCAATTGCCCTGAGCTCCAGAGCTGAATGAGGGGAACCCTACTAACATCTCGTATTACAAGAGATAATAACAACCTTTTTTAAATAAATACTCAAATACCCTTATTTAGCTCTTGAAAAATACATAAAGTAACAAGTTATTCAAGTGGACACAGCATGACCTTTTCAGTTCTTCCCACAGCCCTCCAAAAGCTTCAGAGGACTGCTATGAAAACAAGTAATCTCACACTCATTCAAGGGCAGCTCTTTACTCAAGCTTCAGAAGCAAAATACTTTTATTTATTGGTTTCTGGTTCTGTACAGTAATCTAAACTACAGCTAGAAGAAGTAAAACTGCTCCTGTGTAGCTTCAAAAATATGTTTGTGACCATATTAAAGCAGATTATAATAGGCAGCAAAACACAGCTGAGATTAATTTAATTTAAAAACAAATTGCCTTTCTAACTGTTTCCACATGCTTTTCAAACTTACACATTTCTTCTCACTCGCCAAGTTCCAGATGATTACTGCTAGCAAGAGCCAAAATAATGAATCAATAAAAGACACCCCCAAGAATTGTAGTTATTCATAGCTGAGAAGGCAATAGCTACAACATAAACCCTAGAAAAGCCAAATAAAGGCTGAAGAGGAAATTAGAAAAAGAAAGAATATTCTTCGGGGTTGTTTCAGCCAGGGGGAAACAACTGAATGCCAAGACAGGGACTTGCTCAAACATGAGCACAGAGCTCTTTAACAGCTACCTGAGAAAGAAACTGAAACACATTTATTTTGGCCTCTGTCATTTCAGAATATTAAATATTTTCATCATCACTTCTGACACTGAGAATAAAACCCTGGTTACTTCACGTCCCCCTCTCTGCTCAAGGGCCAGCCTGCAGTTCAGAACAGGGCTCCCAGGCTGAAAGATCTACAAAGTTTGTCTAAAGATGGCAAACACATACCTGCCCTATTTCTGAGACTGTTTGACAGAACTAGCCCCATATCCTGATTTACAGAACTTTCTACAGAAGTGAAATAGAGCTTCCTTAAAAATATAAAAAGTACAAATACATGTTCTTTTGGACCTTCAGTACTGTTAGTCCAATATTCTCCACCTTCTTCTGACTAAAACAGTTCAAGAAGAATATGCAAGTACTCAGCACTTCCCAGCATATGGCAAAAAGGATCAATTTTCCTATCTTGGAAAGCCTGACAGGCCCTGCCTTTGTTCCTCACTAAAAGGGATTGCCAACCATTAAATACCTGTTCACATCTACACTAGCTCCTCCAGCCTGTAAAAGGTTTTACAGGATAGTTTTAAAGAAAGCAGCAAACACATTACCCAAAGGAGAAAAATGAAAAAACCTTACTTGTACTTGTCTAGAGAGGAGCTGGTTGCTTCCAAGCCCTCTCCCACGGCTCCTGTGGGAATTCCCACCCACTCCAGCTGAGAAGAGGGAAGAGAATGGAGGTTCCCCATGGCCACCATGCCCTGGGCACACCAGTGGTGGTGTCACTGCAGGCAGCCTGGCAGAGCCTCTTGAGAACAACCCCACCTTCACACACCGCCCTCCTTGAACCACAGCACACAGAAATGATCCCGCTCTTAGGGAAATGCCTTTTCCAATTACACTGACTAATGAGCAGACACAAGTGTGGGCAGTCTGAGTTACACATCAGCCAGCCTGGGGGAGGCTCAGGTTTCTGCTGGGCAAGTTGAACGCGGTATTTGGCTACAGAGGCCAGCACAAATTCACACCAGTACAGACTGGCACAACCAGGGAGCTCAACCAAGACAACCACAGCAAGGCAGAGCTGTCAGGAAGGTGAAAGATGCTGCCAAGTCCATCTTTCACCCTGACTGTGTGCTTCCTACACACTATCAGCAGGCTAAAGGAAGGAAGAAAACTGTGTCCCCTGCAGCAGAGGTGTGAGAGAGGACAAGTGTTCTGTACAGGCTTTGTATCATCCCTGGAAAAGGCACAGCTGGCTGCATTTTGAGGACTTCAGATTTTGGCTGGGAGGGCTGAAAGCAGATCAAGGATAAAGTCTGCAGAACCACTGGGCTGGAGGGCCCACACCAGAACCCCTTGTTTGGCATCATACTGTTTGCTTCTCCCAGTGACTAAACAATTTAATTTTCCCCCGCAAAGGGAGGCTGGGGTGCCTTCTCCTGCCAGCACACAAGACTGCAGCTGACTGGTCACCAAGGGATTTCTTTTCTGGTGCTTTGAAATAAATGCCAATAGGTCTGACAGAAAATGAGTTGTCTCATTTACACCACAGGGCTGCTGTGACGGCAGCACCTACAAGATGTGAGTGAATGAGTCAGGACTGAAGTGGTCACACAAGCAGGAGGCAAGAATTATAAAATCGTAGAAAGTCGAAAAGGGAAATGTTATTATCTACATGAAGAAGAAAAAACATAAGCTGAAGCAAACATCAAGACAACGAACACAATTCCCATTCTGTGAATAAGGAACAGAGTATAAAATGACTTTACAGAGACAGATGTACAAGGGAAAGCAGCTTTCTGGGAGAAGATATTCCTGTTTGGATTCTCCTGAAAGTTACACCAGAAGATTACCATGGCCCCTCCAACCCTCCATGTGTGTCTGCATAAATAAATATAAACCCAAGAAAAGTTACAAAGGACTATAAGAAAGCTCAACATGACAACCACGGCATGACTCCTGGGAAGCCTCAATAATTTAGATGTTTGTCAAGACTTTCTCAACATAAAAGGAGAGAATGGGAAACAAGTTTTTGGTGCTGTGCTCCAGTACTCCAGGGGAGGGTAGCATACAAAAGGAGGAGAAAATGGACAGTCACAAACTGCAAGTTTAGATCTTCAAATTAATAAATTATATCTAGACATAAAACCACTTCTGAGAATTCAAAATATAACAACAGGCAAAAAACAAACAAACAAACAAAAAATTCCAGACATGTTGCTTACGAAAGGGTTAAGAGGAAACCCCAGGCAACGAAAATGCAGTCTGCACCCCAGTAGAAACCCATACAATTTTATTTGGAACAGTGGAGAGAACCAAACAGCTAAAGAAAGAATTAAAAATAATTAAACAGCAACAGTGAGCTAGCAGTATTTTAAAGGAAAAATTAGTCTTCCAGCAGACATAATTGGACAGAATTATCCAAACACTCTAAAGCCATAGAAGTTTAAAGCAACAAGCCAGACCTACTCCAAGTGGCTCGAAGCTCGGGAGCATACAGACATAACCAGATGAAATAAGGATTGAAACATTCGTATGCTCTGTGGGTAAGAGACTGGAAAAGATGAAAGACTCAAATGAAGACAGACAGTTTCATCTAAAGCCCATCAGCACACATCCAGCAGGATCTAAAGGTATCTGAGAGCCAGGACAGAACCCCCAGGCAAAGACTGGCTCCAAAACACCGGGAATACAGGCTGGCACATGGGGAAACAGGAGAAAGAGGTACAAAAGAAACCACGTAAGGAGAGGGCATTTAAAGGCTTCTCCTGAATAGGACATCCAGCAGGATCTATGGGGAGACCCTGGCACAGGGTGCCCAGAGCAGCTGTGGCTGCCCCATCCCTGGAAGTGTCCAAGGCCAGGTTGGATGGGGCTTGGAGCACCCTGGGACAGTGGAAGGTGTCCCTGCCATGGCAGGGGTGGCACTGGATGAGCTTCAAGGTCCCTTCCCACCCAAACCATTCTATGATCCATTCTATGACTCTACAGTTTCCCACAAACACTGGTCAGCTCTTGTTTCTAACATTTTTCAGTTTTTATCTGTTATTTTGGGTAAAGCCTCCACACATTACACTTTCTTCTTTAACCTTTCTCTAAGGATTTACAGCACACAAGAACTTCTTCACATTTACAATGATGAGACATGTGAGAAGGCCTGGCTCAGAGCCCAGGCCTCTCCATGGACATGGGATTTTTAACAGATTCATTTTATTGCAGCAAGAAAATCATCTTCCCTTCTCCCTCATTTCCCTCCCCTTAAAAAAAAAAAAAAGGTACAATGGAGCTTCAAAAACAATATTTATAGATGCCTGTCACTATGGCTTGTTCTCCAACTAAGCCAGCTCAGCACCCCTGCCCAGCTCTGGGCTTTGGGGACCAAGTTTACCTCCCCATCTCGTATCTTCCAAGCCTCCTCTGCCTTGGTTTCCCCAGTTCCCTGACTCCCAGCTGGACAAAATTTTTCTGTGCTCCAAATCCAAGCTCTGTGTGTTAAACTTTGCCATTCTCATCCCTCTTTGTGGGAGTGCAATGAAAAATCCCACATAGGTCCCAAAAGCAGAGGAGAGGAAACCCACACGACAACCCCAACGCTGGGTCACCAATGCTGGAACCGCCAGCCAGACTGGGGTCCCAACTGGCCAAGCAACCCAGGCAAAGTGGCAAATTATGCAACCACAGAACTGCAAAAAAAAATAAAAAAAATCCAAGGGATCCCAACAGAACTGAACACAGAATGTGAAACCTTTTAAACACATTGTTTGAGATGGGCAGCACTGCTTAAGTTCTCAGTTTATATTTTTTGCAGATCTTTCTCAGCAGTCACAAGCACAATAAAGTCTTATTTTTTCCCACTGAAACCCTTCTCCTTTTTTTGCTAATACATGCCCTAATTCAGCAGACGCCTAAAGAACTGGCTGTGTTTACAAATACTCAAGAAACAGTTCCTGTTCTTAAACAAAAAGATTCTGAGAACAAAGATGGGGGAAATAAATTAAAATTAATGTGCTTGTTAAAGAGAAGTGGAATTGCTTTTATTTTAAAGACTATTATTCCAAGATCTACTTAAGACATTACGGGGCTTTTTTGTCACTACACAAAACCAATCTTTACATGATGCTGTGAACCACTGTAATTTACTTTTGGAAGTCAAACTTTTGCAGTTCTGCTATAGCAACTGTTTCCAGATGACAACAAATTCAGTTCCAGAGAGGTGCTAGAAATAACTAAATTCCTGAATACCAGGAAATGGCAACTGTATTGAAGAAGTACACTGTTAGCAGAAGTATTAATGGGAAATAACTTTCCAAATCAATTTTTTTCCAAGTCTGAATGGAAGGAAAAAATCTCCACCTCCTCACCTCAGCCCCAAAAAATGCATTTATAATCTTGCCTTGGCAGTAAAAGAATGTAGAAAGTAACAGGACACTGCTCACCCCTCCATCAGATCCTCCCAAGGACAGTCCCCTCTCTGCTATTCTGCAGGCAAAACAATAATCTCAGATGAGAACTGAAGTCTGATTACTTTGTCCTTTAATGTCCTTATTTACAACTCAAAACTCCTCACTAAACGATATTTGATGCATCAGATATAACCCAGTAGAGTTAACAGAAGCTCCCATTTATTTGAAACTGAACCCTACAGCCCATCATGAAAATGAAGTATTTGTGTTGCAGAACAATTCTGAGCTTGCAGCTCCCTTCCACAAACCCCAAAAATACCCTAAAAACTTCGTCTTTCAAATACATTCTGGCCAAGTAAGATTAAACATAAACCCCCCCAGATCTCTATTCTTGGGAGCAGTGCAAAGAAATGTGTAAAATGCAGTGTCACAATCAGGAGCCCAAGTGAACGTGAATCACAGAGTGAACAAAGAGCTCAGGAGCTGCACAGCACTTCCAGCATTACTGACACCCCACGTCCATGATCAAGGGCAAATCACACTCAGAGAGGCTGATAACTTCTCTAACTGCACAATCTGACAGTTGCTCTACCCTTTGATGAGAACCCCCCATTTAGTGCTCCTAGAGGGCTACAGGGCCAGCACCAGCTGGGGATAACCCAGACACAGACACAGCTGCAATAAGGCTTACGTTGTTTTGTTCTGCTTTTAAAGGCCAAATGGAGGCCAAGTGAAAATACCTTCAAACTTATTTAATTCATTTTCCTTTCTTTCTGTGAAGTGCTCACGCCCCTCAGAGCCAGGCAGATTCTGTGTGAAAGAACTGCCCCCACTAGAGCAAAAATGGAAAATGGCTTTAATAACAAAACTCCCATGTTGTAACCAGTCTAACCCATCCTGCTCACCCATCCTGGCTTTGTGCTACACCTAAGACTGGCACAATGTCATTAAAATCAGTGCTTTTAAAAGTTAGAGCTAAAAGAAAAATTACCTACGAATCCTTTCAGCTTCTTCCCTTGTGACTACAGCATCAGTCACACCTCTTCCACACTTCCTAGGAGTGCACCCTGCAACACAAAGAGGGAGAACCCATTGAAACCACTTCAACCACCTGAAGGACAGGTTTCCAAATGACACTTTGCACAGTATCTCTCTTTAAGTCACTCTTGAAGCACACAGCTTGGACACGTAAGATAAAAAAAGTCTCCTAAAAGTCATTGCTAAGAAATCTAACATTAAATTTTAAAAGCTCCTGGGATTAACAAGTCAGCAGCAAGAGTTCCAGGTGAAGAATATATGAAAGTTCTTTTAAGTCTGGTTGACAACAATCTTCAGGCAAGAAGAAGAAATAAGATCAGTTCTGAGCCACTAGAGACCTTGGGATGTTACAGGTGGCACTTTTCTGAGGAAGATCCATACAGAGATGTAAAGCCACAGGAGAGATGGGCTGAGTGTGTTTTCTGACACCTGCCAACACACTCTGTGCTGCTGAACTGAGTATCACTTCAAGGATTATTTATGCATCAGAACACAAAATTCCTGCAAAGAAATCAACCAATTCACCCATGGAGAACAAAAGCATTAGTCCGCTCTGATCAAAAGCAACTAATAACAATGACCAGACTGGCAAGAGAAGTTTTGCCAGGAATTTTGTAAGCATTTCATTTTACTGGATAAATCCCATCCATGTCTCAGGTGGGCTGCAAGAGAAAGCTGAAAATAGGGAAGAGCTAGGAAGGAGTAAACTCCAAGGAGAAATTCAATACTCCACGACAAACCTGGCTACTGAGAGCTTCCTTCCTACAACAGTCTGCAAATATTTCTTATTTCAGAAGAGGATTGTTCCTTTTCCAGCTGCAATCAGCGCAGCTCTTACCCTGTGGGAAAGGCTGATGCTGGAGAGTCCAGACTTGGCAAAACTACAGGGTTACCTCAGACAATTGTTATAGGTCTGGGGTCTCTGACAGAGAACCGGCAAAGACACTACTGGAAGCAGGAGGTGTTCAGAAACCAACAGCATAAGCTTTCCCAAAAGGAGAAAAAACCCCAACAAACAGCAAAATGTAGTCCACTGTAAAGTTAGTCAGGTACCAACAGTACAGCACACACAGTGCATGAATGCTAAGGAAAAATCAGAACAGTCTGTTTGAAAACAATTTCAACAGAAAGAAATGCGTCTTATCTCAGAGATCACGCACAGCAATGAAGCACTAAGAGTATACCTGGAGAATCTCAGGAGAAATTCAGATTACTATTACAAGTACCGAGTAGCTTACACAAATTTGTGCCCAAAAAACACAAAACCATCCCTTTATCTAATAAGGCACCACCAGCTTTGGATATCAGGTAAATCACAGTAAAGGAGGAACATACCAAAACATTTAGAAACACAAGCATTGCCTCTGGCCCGTGCTCTCTGGCCTGTGCTCCTGCTCAGCACAGAAAGCAGAATGAAACACAAAGGACCAAGTGCCCAAACTGCAGCTGTGTCTCCTACTTAGTGGTATTTAGCCAAGAACCACACACTGCTGAGACAGAGATAATCCACAGGAGAAAAAAGCCCCATCAGGATGCTCCCCTCATGAACAGAATCACAGAATGGCTTATTTGGAAGGGACTTTGAAGATCATCTTGTTCCACCCCCTGCCCTGGGCAGGGCACAGTCGATCTCAAAGCTGGACAAGAGCAGGGAAAGATTTACAGCTGCCCTCCCCACAGCAGCCTGTGTTACACCTTTCCAGTCACTTTCCTCACAGGCATCTCTGCTTTCCACATCCCCTGATCCTGTCTCTGGAAAAGCAACTTAACTCTGTCTCCTGGGCAGTGACCATGGATGCTTTGTGCACTGACACAATACATCACACACGAGAAACTACACAGGAGCAGTAAGATTTCATCACACACAGTAGCCACAGGAGATTTAAGTAGTTAAACACATCTCAGGACAGCAGAAATAGTCAAAACCTGGCCACAGAGTTTAGAAGGGACTGTACTCACATAACAGCCTAACTTCTGCAAATATAGTAAGTTAAGTGCTTGGCCTCTGAAAAATAGGGAATTTTATTTTGTATGAAGCATGTTTACAGGCAGGCAGTGCTATGGAAATAAATCCTGTTATGACACCAGCTCCCAAACCACTTGAAGCAAACTGGAAGCTCAACTGCACCAAGTTCAGCTGGAAGCAGGAACAGGTGCATAAATAAAAAACTCATTTTAACCGTGGAAACTTCACAGCTGAGCATCTGACACTGAATGGTGACAGGAATGTGCCTGCTCCTGACATAGAGCCCGGAGCTGTGGGTGCCAAGCAGAGTAAAGACTGCAAATGAAAAGCTGCTGAGTGACAGAAATCCATTTCCCAAGTGACTAGAGCTCCCGAGCTGATGCGGCTGGGCAATGACCATAATCCGCATTTTGTGCCTCTCTCCGCTGGCAGGAACAGGACACAAAGGCATCTCCCCAGCTCAGCACCACCCTCGCATGGGGAAAAGCTCAGAACAGAGCTCTTTATGGCAGCTCGGCTTCAATTAACCAATTAACAGCTGCTCACGTGCGTCTAACACCACCCATCCTCGCACGCACAATCACAACATCCGCTAAAAACCCAAATCAATCACGGAACTTCAGCAGCAGCCCAAGCAAACATCTAATTAGAAAGGAAGTGAATTGTCCTCATACAAAGCCCAGAGGGGACGCCTCACCCTGCAGCCAGCACTTACTGCTACTCCCCGTGACACCCCCAAAAATAAAGAACACTTCCATTCCTCTTCCTGGGGAGATGTCCTTGAAGTTCCTGCCTTCATCGCAGCTCCTGCCTTCCTTACAATGAAAAGAGTAACTGATGAAGTGGCCAAGACCCCAAGTCCACAACTCAAAAAATTGTTCATGCAAACCAGGGAAGGGAAAAAGGTTTTGTTGGTTTTGGAGATTTCTCTTGATAAGCAAAAGCCCCAGTAGCAGAATCCAGAGACTTTTAGCCCTAGCTCAATCATAACCAAATCACCAGCTGCAGTTTTCTCTGGCCTCACACTGTGCAAATGCAGCCAGCAGCAGTTTCCCCTCACAGTAATTATGAAAAGTTAACACAGAACATGTGTTTTCAGGTGCTCTGTAAAAAAAAAAAAATTACCTTACCAAGACAGTTTTCTTGTTGGTAGCTTTGTAACATCAGTTTTCTTAGCCTAAACAACATTGATGAATCCTCCAAAAGAAGATGCTACAGTATCAGCACTGAGGAAAAACTATCTGACCCCAGACTACACATAAACTTTTACTTTGTTTGACCGACAGCATCAGGACCAGCCACCTGAAGAGCACAGGGTCTGCAATTTGGCAAACACATTCTATCAGAACCAGCACTGGAAGAAAGTTAAAAACTGTAGAATCACAGAGCCCAGGTGGAAAAGGACCTCAAAAGATCATCTGGTTCAGCTTTTTGTGGCCAAGAGATCCTGGATAAGATTATCCAGTGCAGTGCTCAGTCCCATCCTGACTCACGTGGACTCCACTGCATCTCTGGGGAGGTTGTTCCAGTGATTGTTCTCTCTGTAAAAATTTCTTTTTTGTATCATGATAAAACGTTGCCCAATGCAACCTGTACCCACTGTGCCTTGTATTCTCCACGTGGCTCTTTGCAAAGGGAAAGCTTCTGTCCTCTATAGCTTCCTTTTAAGTACTGGAATATTGGGATGTGTTCTCCCTGAGCCTTCTCCAGGGAAAGCAGACCCAGCTCCCCGAGGTTTTCCTCATAGGACACGTCCTCCAGCTCTTTGATCACATTTGTTCTTCCTCAGCTCCAAGGAGCTTCTCCCAGCCTCCAGCTTTGTGTCAGCGTTTTCTCAGCCACATCATGAGCCATATACAACCACCAATTTGGCTAAAAACTAACTCAGAAGCATTATTTTTCTTTAGATTCAATAGCTTATCAGCCAACACACAGCCAGACATATTGACAAAAACCAAGAGCAGAGCTGCTCTCTGGCAGCTGTGCCAGCTAAAAATGTTCCTTGTGATACACTTTGCAAATCTGAAACAGAACATCAGCATTGCTCATCCATGGAAGCTGCAAGTTAGCTTCTCACTGCTCTTTGTCAGAGAAGATGAATATCTTCCCTGTGTCTTGAAGAACCAACATCAACACCCCAATGAAGTAAGTGCCAGGAGGGACAGATACCAATTTGACAGAAAACAGGCTCAACTGAAAATCACAGAGAAGTGCTTTGCAGGCAGCACCCACAGCTACTGGCAGACACATTTCAGAACAAGTGTGTCAGAAGATGGCACTTGTGGAATTACCACATGCTGGTGGCACAGAAATTGTCTTACATCAGTTCCACTCCATACCCTGTATGGTACTGACCAGCAAGAAACTCACTCACAAGCCTATTATAGGGATCAATTGACAGAGTATGAAAAGAAACTAGAAACAGCCTGAGCAAAAGGTTTATTTCAAGGAGCTCAAGCAAAGCAGTTTCAGAAGACAGTTATGTAGGAATGACAGAAAAACCTCTCAGAATCAACTACGGGGCTGGCCCGAGAGGCATGAACATTTAGGGCTTTAGGCAAGAGACCGTGACCAGGAGTTTGCCGGAACATGCGGGTTTTGCAGCCCAATTTTGGTTCACAGGCCCAGGCAGCAGCCAGGCCGTTACTGCCCTCTCAACACCTTCACCCCACTTCAGCCAGCCCCTTCCAGTTACCTTCAAATCGCTTGTGGCTGTCGTAGTCCTCTGAGCAGGGGATCTCGACGAACTTGTCCCGCAGGCTGTCGCTGCGATGTGCCAGCACCTCGGTGATCCCATCTCCAGAGATTTCACCCTCGTGGATCCCATCCCACGGGATCCCATCCTCGGCGCGGAGGCGGCTCCACACCACGAGGCCGCCGCCGGCCGCGGCGGAGAGGAGGAGGAGGAGGATGGCTGCCTTCAGCCACCTCGCCCGGGGATCCGGCTGGAATCGGCCCTTCCTGGCGCTGCGGAACGAGCACAGAACGGGCCCCGTGAGCGAGGCTCGGTCCGAGCGGGGAGAGACCGCCCCGGCCGATCCCGGGGAGCCCCGGCCCGTACCCGCGGGACCCCTGCTTTGAGCACGACACACGTGTCACAAACACGCGGTGCCGTCCCGGCTGCGCGGCCGCCTCCCCACCCGAGCTCCCTCGGGAGCCGCAGCGCCGCCAGGCCTGGGCACCGCCGCCCCGGGACAGCGGGCGGGAGGTGCCGGTCAGGGCCCCGCGCCGGTACCTGCTGTGCCGGCGGCTCCCGCGGCCC
>VZTX01008507.1:0-18928 GCA_013400915.1 Pardalotus punctatus | reverse complement strand
GGCTGCGGCCGGGGGCAGGGCCGGCCCGCGCCGCAGAAACGCCGGTCCCGCCCCCGACACAGCCAGGAAGAGCCACAACACGGTTTTATTGGAACGACAGAGGGAGGAGGACAAGGAGCGGCGGTCGCAGCGCGCCGGTGCGGGGACAAAGCGCGGCGTAGCCAGAGCTTAAAAACATGGTGGTTTTATAGACAGAGCCCCAAGTACAGCTGTACTGCAGAGAACACAAAAGCTGCTGTAGAGACCGTGATCCCTATTCTGCTGCCAGAGAAAGCAGCACTGCCTGCGGGGGGCTCGGAGTCAGGACAGTCCGGGAAAGGAGGGTTTATCCCACGGAGGCCATGATCACATCCACGGGGAGCTCCTCTGCGCTGCGGGCCGTGACCTGCATCGTCACCGTGTCAGTGAGGACAAGACGAGATCGCACCAAGAGGTCACGGCCACCCCGGAACACACCTGGAGAGGAGAAGGGGGAGGATGGGGTGAGCACGTTGCAGGCTGCTCTCCCCTGCAAGCCTGAAGATGAACACTACTGCTTGACACAGGCAGGTTTACCACAGGTGTTCTGTTAAATCTTAGTACTGGGCCAGGAGAGACCCTAAAGCAGCTCAGTTCCTATTCATTATAACATACTTGGGACTCCTGCTACTGTAAAACCCATGAAAGCAAAGTGTACAATAAACTCCAGCTGAGAAGTCTGGGCATGTCTAAGAGCTCCAGTACTCATCTGTTCTGCTGGGGAAGGCTGCTGTGCTTCCCACACCAGACCTGCTCCAAACCAAGAGGCTACAGATCACGAAGACAACAAATTCCAGCCAGCTGAGCCTGGGGCTGATCCCAATATCCCCCCCACNCGGCGCCTACCCCAAAGCCCCCCCCGCCCCACCCCCCCCCCCCCCCCCGGTCTCAACACTGCAGACAGAAATCATGTCAGGAACAAGCCTCCAACCAAATCAAATCCGGAGCACAGTGGGCTCCATCAGAAACTCCTGCCCCGATTTTCAACAGGCAGCACTGTGTGACCTCCCAGAGCTGATCCTCAAGCAGAGACCTCGCCCCACAGCTCACCTGCCAGGAACAGTGTGTGAGAGTTCTTGTTATCTGGCACTTTATCTGACCGCTCACAGGGCTGCATCCCCAGGAACTTCACAATATTGCTCACTGCCTCTGTTAGAAAAAATAAAATGGGCTGTGTGTCACAGATATCTTAACAGGGGCACATTAAGAGCACCTAAAAGTGACTCAAGCCCTCCCTGCATGTTAGAGTTTATATTCCTTGTCCTGAGGGACACACTGCATCAGTCAGAATAATGGTTTTGGAGGCCACAAGGACTGCAAAGACAACACACAAAAAACCCACCACCATGGGAGAGTTCTGATGTAGCATATGTGCAACAGAGAGAAGATGGTGAATGAGTCAGACAAGGGCAGAAGGAGAGTGCAGCTGGCTGCACTTACTGCACAGCCCTGACAGCCTGCTTGCTTCTCTGGAGACATGGAAAGGAAGGAGATACGCCTTGCAGGAGACACAGGTCTTGAGGAGAAATATGAAAAGGCCTCAGAGAGAGTATTTCAAACCCCAGGGGGCAGTTCAAGGGTGTACAGAGATGGCTACAGGACAAGGACACCCTGCTAAGGCATCAAAAGGACTGAGTTTTCACAGGCTTCTGGGTAAAAATAGAAGGACTCTTTAATACATGATGAAATAGAAAAGGGCTTACCCCACCAGTCTGCCCACCAACCTCATGTCTTCTGCTGTTTTAATTTTTTCTTACTAGTCTCAAGAAGAATTATGGGAGTTCATAACTGAACTTGTCTGCTTGGATAGGTAAAGTGTGAGAGCAAAGCAAGATATTCTCTTGTGCCCACAATCCAGCCTGATCTCCACTGGTCCCAAAACACTTTTTTCTTTGAAACCTGAACTAACTTATTACCACAGTAACTGTAGCTCCCTATTTAAAACTTGTGAGGGGTTTTGCCCCATTAGCCTTTCTGTGACAGATCTAAAGTGAGTCAGACTGGGCCTCTGGACTCTGCCTGGTGGAGGGAAAATAAGAGCTCTGCTATGCTCACACACCCTTACTTACCTTCAAGGGTTTTAATAGCAGATAAAGTAAAGGTCTCTTCCTTTTCAAACTCATCACCCACTTCATCCCAGGCTGCTCCAAAGTTTGGCTTCAGAACTCGCTGGATGTGATCAGCCACCGTTACCTCCAGGTCTTCAAGCTGGTAGTAGAAGAGGTTCAAGTGAAATGTGGTTATTCTTAACCCTGTTCTCCTCAGACTGGATTTTAGACTGGATTCCCTGAGATCAGGTGAATGCAGGAGACTGCCTCCACTTCCACTTCTGGCTTGCTACTGAGCAACTGCTAGGCCTGAGAAAGGCACTGTGATGCTATTTCCAGGGCTTACAAACCATGTTCCTGCTCTGAGCACAGCCCTTTGCCTGAGATATCAAAGCACTGGACAAATGGCCAAAACAGAGGGAAAAACAAAAGCTTAGAAACAGCTGCTTGAGTATTTGCTTCCTTGAAATGCATATAAGCTTGTGTTTTGCCTTTCTGGCTTATCATTTTGTAGGCTGGTAAAGTGAGACACTGTCAGACATGTGATCACCTAACACTGCCACCATGGTAGCTGAGCTGCTGCTGTGACTGCACCTGTGCAAGGCAGAACCAGGCTTGTCCCTCCAGAGCCTGTATTGAAGGGCAGGCAGTGCCCTGCAGGACACCAGCCTGCATTCATTCCAGCAATTGCTTCAGGAAAGAATCTCCTCCTGACTCTAGTTGAAACACATGGAAGAGTTTGTTTAAGTATCATTAAAATGCCCTGGTGACAGGTAGGAAGCTGAGAGAAGGGTTAACCTTGCATGCTCCATTGAGAAAAACCCTCCCCACTCCTTCTGGAAAGACAGTGACTCACTGCACAGCAGTGCCTCTGATCAGATTCACAACAGTGACAGGCAATGCATAGAAAATGCTAACAGGCATGTGAACATCCCTTCCTCTCCAAGTAAGAGACGTGCTTCTGCAGCACCGCTGCTTTCAGCAGTGTCAGTGCTGGGGAGGGAAGAGCTCCACCTTCCCCAGAACAAGAACAAAGATGGCAACTTTCCTGTGCCAGGAAAGCCTCTAGACAATTAACTGTGCCACTATGAGAGCAACTCATGGAGAACAAAAGATGCCCAACAGCCCTTGGTCTCCACAATCCTGAGTGTGCCATTGCTGGAGCCCATAGGGCACAGCTAGCCAAACCTGGAGGATGCACCACAGCCTCCCAAAATAGACACCTGCACAGTCAGGTGTCTCTCTACAGAGCAACAGGAGAACACTCCCAAGTGAGACAAAGC
Organism: Pardalotus punctatus; assembly: GCA_013400915.1. NCBI lineage: Eukaryota > Metazoa > Chordata > Aves > Passeriformes > Pardalotidae > Pardalotus > Pardalotus punctatus. The sequence continues at coordinate 15,579 of VZTX01008507.1, read as the reverse complement.
ACACTCTACAAACTCCCATCTGCACCAAAGATATCAAGAGCTGCCTCTATGTGATGCTGTCCACTTCAGTGTCAGTGGTCACATCATTGCTTGCAGGGATCTGAGTTCAGATCACAACACCCCACAAAACAACAGCAGTTTCCATGATCAGGTACATGCCCAGCTCCTTACCACATACTCATCCTCATAACCTTCGTCATCCGTCTCACCCGTGTTGGGATCACAGTCCTTGACAGTGAACTTCATCATGCAGCTGAACGTGCAGGCCACTGGAGCAGGGAGGCAAAGACAAAGCTCTCATTAGCACCGCTACCTTGCAGCAAAACGGGGTTGGGAGGTTTGGGGCAGCCAGGCTATCCCTGTCACTGTCAGCAGCACAGGCTTGGCCACTGACCTAGAGAGAGCTCGCCGATATTTCTGTCTCTCAAGGACAAGCTATTTATTTGTAATATTAAGCAAACAGTGATAAAGACAGGCTCATGATGCTTGTACAAGACCATAATCCTCAGATCAAGTGCTATTACTAATGAACCTCACATTGTGTTGGGAATACGAACAAAACATATCCCACCAGCACCTTGTGAAGAGGCAAGATCCACATCTAGGGATCAGTTCATGCACCTCTGAAATGAAAGCCCCTGGCACTGCAATGCTGCAGCTCATTAATACCACTCAGCTCAGAGAGGAAGCGATGACTCATCCCTAGAAGATGGGTACTGCTGAGTGAACAGCAGCAACACAACAGAAGAGCAATTCCAGAGCACAAACTAGGGAGACCAAAGCACAGGTAAAGCCGGGTTCATGTGGCAAACAGGGAAGGGGAAGTTCAGTTCAAACAGACATCCCTGAAATTCTAGCTGTTTGTCTGAAATACCCCTTTTTGCTACTCAGAGCATCTGGGCACTCACAACACTTTATAAGCACCAGCCTCCCCACAACTAACACAAAGAAAGGCTGAAGGACATGCCAGGTACATGAAAGACAATTCATCTGACAGTTCTTATAGCCTGACTTGGCAGTACTACAGCACAAGGAAACCAGCAGAAGAGAAGAAAGGCTTGACAGCCCCCAAAACAGCAAAAACAAGTCATGCTCAGCATCACTCAGGGCTGCACCCACACACAAGCTATAAATATCTGGCTGGGATGCAAGGTAGAATGTGTGGGGATAAGCAATACAGGAAAAAAGAGTGCAGACTGTTTACCTGCTGTCGGATCTTCTTCAGACAGTGCCACCAGCGTGTAGCAGGTACCTGGCTGGTTGTACACCAAGGTTTTGGCAGGGACGTAGCCAATGACCTCATACCCCTCTGTTGGCTCCATCTGCACTGTGACATTCTCCAGGATCTGATCGTTCAGGGTGTTCGTGCAGTCAAACTAAACAGGGAAGGGGAAAGCAGCAACAGCTCGAAGCTTCTCACTACTCATTGAAAAGCAGACTTAGCTTAGGCACAGCAGGAGCATGGTGTCAGCCCATGAACCCCCAGCTCTCTGTGTTTCCATGGTGCAACTCGCTATCAGCTGGCTCATCACAGAGCAACCTGACTAAAAAGTGCTCATTTAAATGCTTTAGGGGAGAAACTAAAACCCTGTAGGGGAGTCCAGTGNGTGCCGTTGTCCCACAGTTTTTTTTTTTTTGGGTTTGTTTTTTTTTGTGTGGTTTTTTTTTTTTTTTTTAAAGGAAACAAGAATTAAAATGAACCAGCACGCACCAATCCAAGGCCTGCCCTCTGCAATCCAGGCAGAATCACAAATTCAGTGAGGGCAGGGATGTGTCAGCTTCTGCCTGTTTCAGTTCACCACTTGGTATGGAAGTTTTTCCTACTATGTCCTAGACAGTCATTCCTGGGTTAACTCTTTGCTCTATGGAAATGCAAGTACTGTGTTGCCTACATCATCCCACTTGAAGCTACAGGGACACAGTGCCTTCAAAGCAGATGGAAAGATGATCCTTTTCATGGCTCAAACTAGAGACAGCTTGAGCAAGTTTCAGCAAGCTTGATGTTTTCAGCAAGTCTAAACTTGCTGATTAGACTTCCTTCCAGCTGCAATGCCAAGACTCTTAAGCTCATACAATTGCTGGTGGATGGACAACAGAAACAAAGGTCAACCCCCTGTGAGGGCTGTGTAAGCAGTTCTGAGCTTTTAGGAAAGAACTGGCTAAGGACAAAACACTGCTGCTCATAAGCTAGCAAAGGACTCACTGTGCCTCAGACTCCCTGAGGCCCAGGCAAGGGTACCGGCACATCAATCCTAAAACCTCACATGCAGCAGCACGGTGGTACAGCCAAGGCCAGGATGTAAAGCAGAAAGCACGTGTGCTACAGGCTAAACCAAAACATAGCAGATGAAGAGCTCTTCTCCCACTGGATGCCTTTCTTGGGCACCTTTTTCAGCTTATCAGATGTAGTAAACTTCACTCTTTCATGCCCAAACCACATGCCTGGGGACTCTGAGGAAAGAACACAGCTCCCCTTCCTAACTGCTTAGTGAGAAGAGCCCCATCTAGTGCTTGTTGGATTTGACTGTACCTCTAAGCATTGTTCACACACACACACACCCCCACACACACACCCCCACACCCTGACACCCACACACACACACTCACCCCCTTATTAATTTTCTCTGGGGCTCTGCTGCCATGGGTAAGAAACTAAGGACTACTTATTGCAGTGCTGTGCTCTGAACACAGACTGTGGGTGCTGCTTCTCTGGAAGTGTTCAAGGCCAGGTTGGATGGAGCACTGAGAAACCTGGTCTAGTGCAAGGTGTCCCTGTCCATGGCAGGGGGGTTGAAACTAGATTATTTTTAAAGTCACTTCCAACTCAGGCCATTCTATGATTCTATGATATTCCTGAGATATGTCTTCACAATGAAGCTTTTAGGTAGTCAGAAGCTTATTTTCCAAGAGTCTTCAGCACCACACCCCATAGATACCCACCTGGAACACCATGTGGTTGACAAAGGTATGCTTGGTGCAACGAACCACGTACTCTGTCTCCAGCTCTGTCAGGGCCACAGGCTCTGGGGAAGACTTGAAGAGTGGCCCCAGCCCCCGAAACTCTGGGATGGCCCCCAGTTGCTCTGAAATAGAGGACACAAATTACTGCCTTCCTCAAGACACAAGGAGGTGTTAGCAGTTTCAAAGCCCTTGTTTCAGCTGCCAGAAGCTGCTACAGCAAGGAACTATCCATCAAATATGCATAAACATTCCCTAGAGACTTTTAAAATTAAAGAGAGTCATCCTTTGCTCATGTCTACTGCAAGACATAAAAAAGAGGACTGCAGGCACCCCCACTGTCCAGGAGTGAACAGCTGACCTTAAATTGGGAGCCCATGTCACTCCCTGCAAGAATGTGAGAACAAGCCACAGGGGCTAAGCCAGGCTTAGCAAGAGCTAAGAGTCTCACACATGGACATAGGAGAGGCCTGGCATCAGTTTACCTTGGAATATTTCTTGCCGTGTTGCTGCCACCTTCTCTGGCTGTTTCACTACAGCAACAGGGGCATTTTCTGCAAAAGAAAACAATAAAACAAAAACAAACCCAAAAGATTTGAAAGTGAAGAGTAAGAAAGGACTAAATCAGAAAACACATCAATGTCTGGAGAGGGATTTGACTAAGGAAAGGAAGGGAGCTCACTTCTCATTTGATATAGACTAGACACCCGTATTTGGCTTCCTAAGCAGCTTTAGAACTGCAGCAGCTCCACGAGGATTGCCAACTATTACTATTATTAGCAGTTGGACTAAACTGAAACATTAATGTGGGAGCAACAAGATTTGCAGGCCTTAGACTTCCCAGGAGATGCAATCCCACAAAATTCAAATAGGATGGAGCTCAGCAATTCCCAGCAAGCCCAGTGCAGGGAATCACTAGCATTCACAGGACCTCATTCCTCACCTGCTCTCTGCTCGATGATAGGAGCTGTTGCCAAAGGAACAGATTTCAAGTCGAAGGGTTTCTCAGAGGGCTCCAGGGTGTACTGATGCAGAGCCCTCTCCAAGCCAGGGATGGACACTGTCAGCCCTGGGGACAGAAGGGACAGGTCACTGAAACCACAAAAATACCAGGTCTTTAGTTTAACTCTTGTTAAATCAGAAAAGAAGCGCAGACTTCTTTTAAGGCCTTCCTGCAATACCGTTCAGGATGTAGCCAGCATTGAGGGCCTTCTGCTTCTGCTCCAGAACATTCAGGTAGAAGGTGGCTCTGTCTCTCACTTCGTTGTCATCATCCATCACACACCTGAGAGAAAAGTGTAAAACTGTCTTCAGAATCCACATGATGAAGACACCTCACAGGGCCAGAAAAAACATGCCATAGGGGAGATCGAGCAATTTCCTAGTAATTGTATTAGAAAAGCAATAATCTGCCACAAATGGCTTCTGTCCACTTTGTGGTGCTGAATGCAGTGGGGATCCCACCACAGGATCACGGGTACCCCCAGCACCTTCTCGGACCCACAGCTAGAAGAGACTAGACAAAGCTCTCAAGCAAACAGGGTTGTTCACCCAGGATGCTGAGAAACTCTCAAGCACTACTGACCTTTTCAGTAACACCAAGATACTGGGTAACATCTCCTCATTCTGTGCTCCAAACTTGGCCAGGGCACTTACAGCACCTGTAGCAAAAGTCACGAAAACAGAATTAGAAAGCAAAGAAATCAGCTAAAGTTTCCTCCATTTCTTGGCCTTGATCAAATGCCATGTCAGAGATGCTACACTAGTAAACTGTGTACACTAGTAAAACTGTGACTAGTAAGAAGCAGAGGTATTACAGTGAAGTGCCTACAAACCTCTGTCTAGTTTCAAAGCCAGTGCCATTTCTCAGCCACAGGCCACCTCTTCCATCAATACTACTGTGGGATCTTTGCTGTGTAAAATGATCTGCTCAGGTCTAGAGCAAATTACAACCCTCGAAAACAGGGATTCATACCTTATGATTCCCTGAAGATCTATTAAAGGGCAGAGAGCTTCCCAGGTCTGTCACTCACCTGCCCGGACTTCTTCGTGCTCCAGAACAACCCTGTTGTAGATGAAGCGAATGTATTTGGAGGGGTTGTTGGTTTTGGGCCCTTCTTGCCCCAAGAGGTGGAGGATACGAGTGGCCAGCACAGTGAACTCGCAGTCCTCGATGAATTCGCAGAGGTGAGACAGGCCTGTCTCTTTGCTCTCTGAGTTCTCCTCAATAATGCTGATGATGCAGTCCACGATGGCTCTCTTGTATTCAAAGCCACCCTGAGGAGCAAAAGGGAACTGCTCAGCTGGAAATCTCAAAGTATTTGAGAGACTCTGAGCTAGCCAGACAGGAAGAACATTCCTTTGAAAAGGTCACTCACACAGTGCTTTTTAATGTGTGTTTGAAAGGAGGAGGGCAGTAATTCTGCCCTCACTTTTGACCAGCCTTACACCCAGAGGGCCAGCTAATATTCAAGCTTTTTTCCAACTCCCTTCAGAATGGCTGCACTGAAGAAAAAAGTCCTAAAGGGAGTAAAATAATTCATCTGCCTGAAGGGTTTTTATCTCCATCAAAATCCTCTGCTGCTAGAATTAGTGCTTAAAATCAGCCATATGGGAGGAGAAAAACCCCAACCCTCTCTCCTCTTTAGCACTAGACATTTGAGGATGAATCACAAGAGTAATCTATGAAGGATTGTATCTGCCACAGCAGGACACAGCAAACAGCTCCATTAGTGTGGGATGATAGGTAATCAATACCTCCCCAGGTACAGCCACAACCTGACATGCCAGTAATGCTTGGTTATCTTCAGACATTATTTACTAATGTCCTCAATTCACACCAGGGGATTAAACTGCATGCTACCCTCTGCCAATTACATACACAATGCCAGGCATTTAGAACTTTCTGGAGCTACTTCAGATTAAAAAAGCCTTAAAACAGAATGGTTTGAAGTACAAAACCACATTCAAAATGATACCATCCACCCACAGAAAATCTGGGAAAAGAGAATGGTCCATTTTTCACAGGAGCAAAATGAAATGCTCTGGTTTGTTCCCAGCTGAGAGGCTGTAATTGGCAGAAAGTGATGTCAGAACAAGCAGTGGTGCCAGCTGTGCTGCAGGCATGTTTGCTCATTTAGAAATGGCCTCAGCAAACCTCTGTAAAGCTGTCTTTCTGCAATTTATGTCTGACTGAATGCAGAGAATGGTTATAGGTACTCGTGATCCCTTCACTGCCACAGCACAGACACCAGAACAAAAGTGGTCCCGTGTCATAATAAATAGGTTGTTATCAAATCTTTGTGTACAAGACAAAACTTCTTGGAATTTGCTGTCGAAGTACAAAAGAAAGCTGGTTCAAATGTGAAACACACATGGACTGCCAACAGATCTGCTGTTGCCTGCATTTGCTTTGAGAGTTAATAAACCCCCAGAAAAAAAAATCAAAGAACCAAAACCACACTAAAAATATGCCTGGCAGTATGCTTATAACTGTTGTGCACAGCTGGGCATTTCTGCAGTTAGACTGAAAACCTTTTACATAGAGGATTTCACTGTACAGCCTGATCAGTAAAAGCTTGAAACTCACAGGGACTGCTGTTCACAAACAAGGCACACAGAGTTGTCCTGCAAACTTACCTCCTCCCGAAGCATAGTGAAGAGGAAGTTCATGAGGACAGCATGTTTGCGAGGGTACTTCTGACACAGAGCATTGATGGCCTGCACCACTACCACCTGGAGGAAAAGGGGGCAAGTAAAAAACAATTCTGTTTCACCAGGCAGGAAAAAATAGCTGAATTGTGTCAATTTTGAGCTGGTCCCTATCCTGGAAATCATGTTTTTATCTTTACTTATCCAACAAAAGCAGTTCCAGGAGGTACAGTCCTAGGAATTGGAGATTGATCTTTATAGACTGGTCAGCCTCTAAAGAAAGCCCACAACCACTGGGAAGAAGAAAGATGCTCAAAAGGCATCTCCCCAGAAGAGAGCACGTGACTTTGGAGCTGCAGGACTGAGGCACTGCTTAGGCAGACAGCCTCAAATTCCTTCTCCTCCCTGCAAATATTCTGCTGCTTCCAGAAGCAGCTCCATGCAGGTTTAGAGCACATGCACAAACACGGACAAGGACCATGAGGTTTCTTGAGGAATCTGGGTGTCCCTCCTCCTCCCGCTTCCTTACTTTGAACTCATCTGAGATTTCTGACATGAAAGAGGAGATCTGCTTCATGAGCCGGTCAATGCTGCTCTCACTGCCTGTTTTCAGCAGTGTGGTGATGGCCAGGGTGGCTATGCTGCGGTTGGAGTCTGTCACGAGGTTCTCCAGGTCCAGATTACAGGCAGTCACAGCAGATGGGTGCTTCATGGCCACCTGCAGCAGTGAAGGAAAAATGAAAATCCCTCAATAGATGCAAAAGGCCCAGCTGGTAAAACCCAGCAAAACTCACTCCTTCCCAAAGAAGTAAGTGGTATAGACTGTACATGAGGGATATCTCAGACAAACAGCTAATCTGGAGTTAAGGGAACAAGCTCTTGTTTCCTGCAAAATTGCACCCCTTGCTGGAAGAGAAGCAGTAGTAATAAACAATCTTTTACTATTTTTAACTCTCTCATTCTCCTCTATATAGTAAGAAAAGAATGCTATGAACTACCACCAAAAATTCAGCCAGCCTAGCTGTGCAAAACAGCTCTGTGGGTGGAAGCACAGCAGTTACCAGACACTGCCATTCTCTCCTTTTCTTTTACAGAGTTTATAAAGTGAAAGGAAAAGCTGGAGCAAAGACTATCACAGAGCAGGCAAGAAGCAGCATCAAGGTTAGATCCCTGTTTTAGAAGGAGCTGCCTCACCATGGGAAGCTCAGAAGGCAATGCAGTAACACTAAGACCAGTGACATTCTAGGGCCCAGTGAAAATTATCAGGGTTGTTTTTGTTCCTTCTCTAGTGTTCTTTGAAGTTTTATTCCAGTCAGGAAGCAATGAAATGTAAGGCTGTAGCCTGAGACAGAGGTTATTCACACAAAATCATCACATAATCTGACCCCTTTTTTCTTCCAAAGTCTGCCCCTCCCTGCACATGAGACACTACTGAAGCTCCCAAGAGACTGGCTCCTACCTTGTTGAGGGTACGGACAGCTGCGTATCTCAGTGCTGCTTTCGGGGAGCTGCAGAACAGCTGCAGAACTGCAAGGTGAGAAAACCAACAAAGGCAGATTTTTGAGGCATTCTATTATTGAGAAGCATTTCATAGCTAAAGAGTTTCAGTGAAGAGACAGTTGCAAGCATAAGGTAACTAGAAACATGCTTAAGAAGCAATTGTACCTTTAACAGGTTCCTCTCTTCTTGTCCCCTTTGCCTTTGTCACATCCTTGCTGACAACTAACTCTTACCTACCTCCCTCTTCTTCCACAGTGCCGCTACCCTTTGCTCCTTGTGAAAACCAAATTCATCACCTTGTCATCTTTCCTATTAAGTCAATTTGAACTGCTGTTCTCCATTTCATGCAAACCCTGCTCCTTTCCCAGAACAGACCCATGAAGTAACCCACACTTGAACACACCAGGAAATACCTTTACAAGAACAAAGCTATTTGCACACACCACAGGCTCTCAGTGGCAGCATAAAGCAACAAAGGATACAGCAGCATAACAAGCCTGAACCTACACAAGATCCTTGTTTCTTGGGGCAATCAGCAGGTGTCAGTCACCACTGCAGGTTCATAATTCCCCTTGCCATGGCCATGAGCACTGCACTTACCTGAGACAGCTGGAGCCAACTCCTTGGCAGTGCAGTTGGGCAGGTTAACGATGGCAGATGCAGCTTCATACACCACCATCTCATGCTTGTTTCTTAGGCAACTCTCAATGAAATCAAACAGGGGGCTATCACGGCTAAGAAACAAAAAAAAAACCACAAGAATGAATTAAAGCAAAGGTACTAACAGAAATTAAGAATTCAGCAGTAGAAATGGGCTGGGCCTGTAGCCCATGGAAATGTAAAGGCAGCCATAAATCCACTTTGTTCCCAGATTTTGCAGTGGTCATTATACTGCACTTCCAGCAGGCCTGAAAGTCAGGCTGCCTTCTGAGAAGAGACCCTCTGCCTTACAGGATAAAGGGAATCTCCCTCAACTCTCACACAGTGAGAAATGACTGTACACACCACAATGCTTATCCACCAGGTGGATACATGCACACATGGTGGATAAAAAACTACAGAAGACAGAGAAAATGAAGCAAAACAAAGAACAGCTATGCAAAACAGTCCAGAGAAATAATATAGTATTTGATGTGCAAGCAAGACTCACAGAAGCCATCTCGAAACAACCATGAGGACATTATATATTTTCTCTGCTCTCTTTTACCCAACAATAAGAGGGTAGAAGCTGCATGCTGCTCTTCAAATACAGAAATAATGAGACAGCAAGTGAGCTTGCAAGAGGAGATGGAAGCAAGACGAGGAAATTCTTTCAGGAAGGCAAAGGAGCCTGCTCACCTGCCAGCCTCCTCCTCCAGCAGCTTGCTGGCTATTCGGATCATCATGCAGTAGGCAAATGGGGACTTGAGGCCATGGCGCGTGAACTTGCTGAGCATCTTGTTGACTGCCAGGCGGTCATTCTTCCGCACGTGGTACAGCAAGCCCAGAGCATGATACTGTGCAGGGAAAGAAAACGTCACAAACCCACAGTGGGTTCTTTCCCCTTTTGTCCCCTCTGTTGCCCAGAGGTGCCTGGCTGAGCTTCAGCAATTGGCTCCATGCCCAGCTGCTGCTGGCTATTCCCCTGGTGGCAGTGGGTGTCCTACCTGCACCATGATATTGTCACTTGAAGCTGCTTCCTGAGCCTCGTTCACCCAGCGCTTTACCACATCATAACTGGTCTTCAGCAAGTGCTGGAAGGAGATGAAGCCACAACAACCCATGAGATAAGGATGGAAGTAGCTTTGGGAATTTCAGCTTATATTAAGAAGCAATGAACCTTCCCCCTGAGTGTGCTGGCAGCAGAACTTATAGAAGAGCAAGGGATCAGCATGCAGAGACCTGGCCATGACAGCTGCAGCCTCAAGAGGCTGATGATCTCTTGCAAAAACAGTGCCAGTCTCTCACTTCACAAAGACAGGAATAGCAACAAAACCCTCAAACTCCCAAGATGTCTAGTCCCACCACAGATGACTGCTTCCCTGCTTGACTGTCCCTCAGGCCTGTGCTGCAGGGAGTACATACCAAGGAAGACACGAGAGCAGAGCTGGACACACTTGGCACTTTGTCAACAATCGCCTGCTTCATGTAGCGCTCAATGGCCTGCAACATGGTACTCTGCAAGGAGAGGGAAACAGCTGATATGGGAAAGCTGTTAGGAGTGTGAAAGGGGAGATGCAAAGGCATGAAAAGCAGAGTGGAAGGTGGGATGGGGTAAAGTAGGAAAAAGTGAAGGGCACAGAGCTGCCCCAAGGGAAAAGCAGCACTTACATCAGTGATCTGACAGAGCGCTCTCACAGCAGGGCCTCGGTAATTGTCATCCTTCCCAGTCATGTCTTTTGTTAAGCTGGGAAAACAGGAAGCTCTCAATACTGCACTCCTGAGCCAGCAACTCTCAGGTGCACACACAGTGCACACAGAGCAGCAGGCAGCCAGCATCACAACTGAACTCCAAGCAGGCCGCTGCAGGTCTCAGGCAAGTCCCACCGGGGTGGGAAGGCAGGAGGAAAAGATTAGTACTCAGGCCCCAAGCCGATCAACAGGTTGCATGGGCTCCTGTTCACCAAGTGAGGCTGGAGCACACACATATCCCTGAGGCATTTGTCTTTCTTACTGAACACTCATTACAGTGCTTTTCCCAGGGTCTGGTCAGTGTGAGACCATCTATGAAGGGCCTGGAGTTCATCATATTGCAGCACTTGAGACTGGCTTCTGCCTCAGCCCTTCACAGACCCTATACCCTCAGGCTCCTGACTCCCCAACAGGGCATTTCACTGGGACGATCAGCAATTCAGGATTGACTCACATAGGGAATTTTGTTCCCTGGTGAAGTCGCATTCTGTGCTGCTACAGGAGCAGTAAATCCTTGCCTACCTGTTGGAAGCCTTGGGATTTATGCCAGAATTCTTCAAAAAGCCTCAAGGCATTCAGACAGGAGTTAACGAAAAAGCCTTTGCAAAAGGGGAAAAACCAGCAGTGCTGCCATATCATGTAACCAAGAGACACTCCAAACACCCATGGGCATGGGAAATGGGGACACAGCACATTCCACATACATCACTACAAGTTCGGTGCCTGTATTTTAATGGTCTTTTATAAAGGAAAACCTTTTCCTCACCAAGGGCATTCCCTATCATCACCCTGCTTACGTACTACAGTTATCTTCAAGAGGCTGGACAGACATTACTGGAGAACATGACAATATTACAGCAAGAAAAGTGAAGTGACTGACCTGCTAGTAACAATGATCACGTCTTCTGCAATAGAAGACATCTCTTTGATAGTCAGGTAACACATCCTGCGAAGAGTTGGCTGGCAAGGAAACGAGCAAGAAAGACATCAGCTGAGATGATCCCAGATAGGAAGGGATCTCAGTTTTCTCTGCTTACATAATTTTATTGCGAAGATCACAAGAACCTGATACCTTCAGAGAGCCCCACTTGCTGAGTGTAAAAGATGTACAAAAACCATGTTGATTAACAAAACACCTCTTCCTCTTCTAAATCTCTCAGTCTTACGGTGAAGCCATAGAGATACCAGATTTAGGTGGATCTACAGTTTCATCTTCCACTTGTCATTCACAGGAACAAGGAGAAAACCTTGAAACCATTTGCTGGTTTTCTGGTTGAAGGCATTGTGTTGCTTCAAAAGCAAGAAAGCAAACAATTTATATTCCTGATTCTGGGAGTTTCTACTCTGGTCTCACGGTTTTAATGCCTTGCAGTTGGGGGATAACTAATGACAGTGCTACTGCTGTGGGTAAGCACTAACTCCCAGCCTCCTGAGGACTTGCAATTGTTGACTCTCAGCAGGATCTTTTAATGCTGGACACAAAGCACAGTAAATTCCACCTGCCTAGCACAATCTCAAAAGTTAAACAGCAATTCAAAGCGTGGAATCTCTGCCTCAAGAGCACAGCATACTTCAGTTAAGCTGCTATAAGATCTGGGAAGGGCTAGGAGCTGATCACCATTTCTGAACTTTCACCCTACTCTTTCCACTCAGATTAGGTAGCTTCATACAGGACAGAAAAGCTGATTGTATAAAAATGCGTATCTCAAGAGACAACTTGTCCCACCAGGTAAATACAGAAAACAAAAGGCAGACTTACGTCATTGGACTGAAACAGCTTGGTCATAGCAAAGAAGGATTCGGTAGCTTCCATGACACCAAGGTGCTCCCCCTAGTTGTTTGGAAAGAAGGAAGGAAATCCCAATTATCACAACCAGCTTTGAGCCTGATGCACATGTCTGTATAGATGTACATTTTCTCTCTCTTACCTGGTTTATGAGATACAGGATCTTGGTAAGGATATGAGCACATTTTCGTGGGTTTATGGGAGTCTCGTTAAACACTCGAGCCTGGAAACAAAGCACAGACAAGGACTGACACCAACACCCCCTTGCAAACACTGTCCTGCCCGATCTTGGCCAGTGATACAAACAACACATTGTAAGTGAGGTATGGCAAGATCCTTAACAACTTTGGATCAGATTTCCCCTTAATTCCTGTTAAACATGGAACCCTTTTAAACAGCTGGTTTTGCAGTCTGGGATTACAAATCCAAAAGCAATAAAGGTCTAAAGGCCAAATCCTCATTACACTTTCACCCACACAGATCTGGATTGTGTGCTAACTAAAACATCACTCTTCCAACAGATGAACTTGAGCTTGCCGAGGCTACAGGAGCCAATATCACTCCCAATATCACAAGCAAACAGAGAACACTGAAACAACAGGGGCTGGGGATTGAGATACTCACCTACTCTTGAACAGAATGACATTTATTCAGAGGAATTTCACAGACTGTTTAATAACCCCTCTTGTTAATTTTGTCATCCACAAGACCTTTAGGGTGTCCAAGGCAAATTTCCCAACCTTGCTGTTTTAGGGTGAGCTTTCCCAGATAATTTTATTCTTTTTATTACTATTTATAGTTCACAGTCTTTAATTTGTTATGAGACCATTTCTACCTTCTCCCTTCATCCATCCAATTATAAAATAAGAACTGATGCCCATTTCTTTCAGAGCAAGCAAGACTGTAACAAACCCTCATTTCCTTGCTGAAATTCTCCAGTGACCTACTCAAGAGAGGGACAGACTCTATCCAGAGTGGGGTACATAGAGGAGATGGTCTGAAGATTTACCTCTTGCAAGACTGCACTCTTCTCCAGGTGCTGGAATGGGTTGGAATTCCCACCTGCAAAACAAAGAGAGTAAAAGTCTCTCCAGGGATAGTGCCATGGGAAAGCAACTATTTAACCGTGCCCACACTTTAAAAAGTCTGAGCATTTTGGGGTGACTTTCTCCATGAATGCCAAGCAATCAGAGTACCCTCTTTGAAGTAATATTAATTGGATGTCTTCATGGCAGTCAGGGAAGGCAGAGCAGACAGGACATTCTTCAATTTGTCATCTCCTCCAGAAGTAACTGACTGTGAGCTGAGGTAGACTGATTAGCTGTAAAATAACTGTGCTCCACTGTATCCCCAAAGACCTATTTCCAGCCCCTGGGCTGGGAGCTTGCTGGCAGTTAGAGCATCAATAGGACAGGCCTAGAAACAAAAGCTTAGACAGAAAGAGGTATCACTTGCCAGACTGGTGAGTCAGGAGTGTTTTATCCCTCCCATATAAACCAATTGAGAATCCACCAGTAAAGTATTTTTGGCTCTATCACTAATTAAGAGAACAAGACAGCAGACTAGATAGGCTGGACACAAAGTAACTTTCATTGTTCCACTTAACAAAATAGATTGTACTAAATAATTAAAACCTCCAGCAATTAAGGATGAAATAATCAAAGGGAAAAGCACTATCTTTCTGCATGGTCTCTATTAGATTGTCTCCCAAGCGTTTGCGAGCTGCAGCTTTTCAAAAGCTGCTAGCTATTGATAAGCAGGTTTTAATTAGTACCTATGTTCAGCCTGGCCCTGGGACAAAATACAGCCTTTTTCAGGGTTGTTCCAGTGTTCCTTCCAAAGCCTGATCCACTAGAGATGACATCTCCTGGGCCCAAATCTGACCTGACCCAAACTTGAAGCATCGTAGGTTGGTGCCAAGAGCCCTTTCTAGTGTAAGCCTTACACAGAAAAGCAAACACATCTGCACTCTAGCTCCTTCCGGGTTCATAGCTCTTAATATTGGATAACTAACAACAACTTATTCTGATTTGCAGAGAAGCAGAATTTTGTGCCCAAAATAACGTGTCAAAGGGAGTGGGAGCAGCTCATCCAAGGCTAGTTAAACCATCCGTGGAAAGTAAAGACACAGAAGTCAATTAACTGGATACTTGCATCTCCTGCCAGCCCTGGCCATAGGAAACGCCAATACCTTGAAGGGTGTGGCAGATTCAAATGAAGAACAGCCCCCAAACTTAAAGCCAACAGCATTTCCCGTCCAACAACTGCCTCACTAAATTCTCTTCTTATCAAAATGTCACTGGAGGTTTTGGACAAGGGAAAAAAGGGCAAAGCATTTAATGCACATTACGATAAAAAGCAAGCACAGTCACACCAAACAATCACCAAGACTTAAGCCGAATCAATTCACTTCAGGACACACTGATTTGTTATGCAGAGCAAGCTGTGTAGAAACCCTCATAGGAAGAAAAAAAAGATACCACAAGGCTCAACCATGAAAAGAAACACTGTCTTACAAAGCATCGTTTCCACCTGAATTACACACCACATAAAATATCAACCTCTTCCTTACTAATTGGCCTAAAGTTTTGAAAAGTAAGGCAGTCACTTTGTGTTTCCTTGGTGCGCTCAGATTTCTGATCCACTGAAAGTAGCGTGATTGTGTTCAAAGAGCAGACTGCATGTGTCAGAAAAAGTACCAGAAACTATGAATTGGATTCTACCTGGCTTTAGCGCCTGCTTTGAGAGCTGGGCGACTGTGAACAGGGAAATATGCTCAGTATTTAGTCTCAGGCTGTGCACCTGGTGATGTGGCAGATAACCTTGGTGTGCTGTGCCGATGCAACCAGTTTAGCTTCTGGCTGCAGCTTTGAGAAGACGGCAGCAGACTGTTCCAGCGCTTTCATAGTGCTCCCATAGTGCTTCCCACTGCGCTCTGTGCACACCAGCCAGCCCCCGCTGCCAAGCTGGCACCGAGCCTCCCCTCACAGCTCCCTCGGTGATCCCCCCCAACACATCTTCCCTCGTACCCACAAGAAGGGTCCCCCCTCACAGCTCCCCTCATTTCCACAGGAGGGATCCCCTCGTAGCCACGAAGGGGCCCCCTCACCAATCCCCTCCGTACCCACAGAGGGGTCTCTTCCCTCACAGCGCCCCCGGCCTCCCCTCACCCGACTCCTCGTCCTTCTTGTCGAATTTCTTCAGCATGGTGCTGCCGAGCGGCCCGTCGCTGCGGCCCTCCCGCCCGGTGGCAGTGGCAGTCCCAGGCCAAATCCCGATCCCGATCCCGATCC
>VZTX01008505.1:44421-72412 GCA_013400915.1 Pardalotus punctatus | reverse complement strand
CCTGGTCACTCTCTGTGCCTGGCATGGCACAGCGATCAGCCCGAGACAGGATCTGCCGGATTTGCCATCCAGGCACAGCCTGAGCCGTTTCTCTGCAGCCGTGGCTGCCCTGGGGAGCTGAAGGTGACGAGCAGGGATGGTCCTCGCTCTCTTCTGGAGGGAGGGATGTCCTTTCCCGCTGGCTGAGCTCGTGCCTGGCATTCCCCCCAGCTCCGGATTTCTGACTCGCCCCCAGCTGGCACTGCGCTGGGTGCCACTGCACAAGGAGCTTGCCAAGTTGTGGTGTTTTTCTCCTTTTATTGGTGTAACTGTCAAAGATTCCCTACTGTTGTGTCCAATCGCTTCTTAGCTTTATAATTACAGCAATATATTTTCATTTTTCCTTCTGTTTTTTTTTTCTTATTCATTTTTCTTTCTGTTTCTTAATAAAACTTGATCCAAATGTTACCTTCTGGTCAAAGAATCTCAACACACTAAACTTTAGGCATTAAAAAAAAAAAAATTTTTGACCTCCATAATTTTGAACTGTTAAGATTGAAATATTTTGAAACATAAGGCAGAATATTCTTCATAATATTCCCTTCCACGAGAGGCTTCCTCTTGTTTATAGCTAAGAGGTAACTGTGCAGCTTTGCAAAGCAGAGCACAGGCAGTGATGGGGATGATGTGACACCAGAGAGATCTGTCACCATTCAGCTGTGCAGAGCTGATTCCCTGCTCCCCAAACCCCAGCTCTTCCCACAGGAAGGTCCAGTCCAGCCCAGAGGTGCCGAAGGAGCAGAATTCAGCGCCAGCAGAGCTGGACACCAGCGTGACCAAATGGGCACCTGGGCTGGGACTGAACCCAGGAACCTCCCTGGGATTTTTTTTTTCCCCTTTCCTGATAAACCTGAACTTGACAGAACACCTGTTAGGTAGCAGTAATTTTTTAGGAGTTACAAATGGTCCGAGCAACCCAGTGATGAGTGAAGTTCTCTTTTGGTCAAGTCACAGAAGGGAATGACAGTTGTAAATTAATGAAATTGCAGCAATTCTGGTTTTCATCCTGATTCTCTTTTCAGAGATAATGATGAAAGGCTCTGGAGGTAGAGGACACGGGATGAATAATTGATTGTAAAGCATATTCACAAGTAGGAAACAGCAACAAAAAATCTCCACGGACTGTGGCAAAGATCCTGCAGGGAATGCTGACTGTGGGTCATTTCTGTGAAGAACTGGATATTAGTGCCTTTCATGGTAAATTAAGGTTGGGTTACTTGGCATTAGCTCTGTTTGAAGTTCAAACAAAAGATAAAGGTCCCTTCAAAAATAACACAAGGAATTTTTTTTCATGTTTTGTTTTGGTTTTTGCTATCAAATTAACAATGCTCATGTACTCCCCATTTGCCCTGCAGCTGAGATTCATGAGGGTGTACATGCATAAACGAGAGATACAGACTCTCAGAATTTACCACAAAAATTAAAACAGGAAGGCAGATGGCAGCCTGTTATTCCATCTGCATTTCACTTAATCAGCTACTCTTACCAGAAATGCTGCTCAGGGAATCAGTGGCTCTTGTTTGTCCTTTGCAAACTAGAGACGCCCAAGCTGCTTTTTTGTAAATGTCCTGCTGGCTGACACATAGGCAATGCCTGTCTGGATGGGAGAAAATGAAAGAAAGTAAAGTTACCTAAAAACATTTAGATATAGTAGCCAGGCTCAACAGAAAAGCTTTGCCTAAAGATAAGCCTGAATTTTCCTCATTGAGCTATTGAAAAGGAAAACATGTCAGTGGAGTCACCCTGGTTAGGGAGAGGAAGGAAGGAAGGAAGGAAGGAAGGAAGGAAATTAAAAATGAATGACTGGCAGGCTGGACAGTATCAGAGTGGATTTGTGGAGTTAATTCAGGCATGTATTTTAATAAGATTTAATGAGCTGCTGAAAAGAGGACTGCTGGTTTTTTTCAGCTGATGGCAGCAAGATGAAAACAAGAGGCTTTTTAGAACGACGTTAACTTGCACTTTAAAAATTACTGGAGCTCCTATGAATCTGTGTTGGCAGCACCTGGAAGAAGCAGGTGGAAAATCCACTGAGATAAATGGCAAACCAGGGGTAGAACAAAAGAATAAAGTCTTATTTGCAAGATCTGGATACAGCATCAGCCCTTCTGGCAGAATGTTTTTCAAAAGCAGCAGAAGTCCTGTCTGCAAGGAAAAGTTAAAAAATATTCTGAGGAAGGCTGAGACTGGTAAAATCTTCTCCTTTATTCCTCTTAGTATTCGTAAGTGTTTAGATCAGGGTACAGGAGTTTGAGGTACTGGAGAGCAGAGGGGGTGATCAAAGGTTTTAGAGAAATGGCCTACAAAGAAAAGTGACTCATCTCGGGTAATTTAGTCTGAAAAAGGAAGACTGAAGGAGGAGCATGATCCCACAAGTACATAAAAGCCAGCTAAAAGGAGGGCAAGGATGCTCCATTTGCATGGTAGATAAGATAAATCGGAGCAAGAAATGTGCAGTCAAAGCACTCTTCACTTTCTGATGGCAGAGGAAAATGAAGAGCTGGCCTGGGTTCCCTGGAGAGCTTTCAGGATGGGTTTGGTCAGGATAAACCAGGAGGGACAGGGCTGCAGGAGCTGCCTGGGGCAGAGGGTGAGCTGGGGGATCTGCCAGCCCCATGGCCCTGCCCTGGGTCACATTCCCAGATTCCCGGCCCCTGCCAGCAGCCTGGAGGGCTGGGACACAGCAGAGCCCCTTCAAGGCTGCTAGAGAGGTACCTGATGGGAGGACAAAGTTCTGGCTTCTCTGAGCTGGCAGGGGCTGGGCAGGAGTCAGCCTAAAACACAAAAAAAGAGGCTGAAAGAAGAATTCAGCTGCCTGTCTGTAGGGTGAGGTGCCAGATCTAGATGTTGGGCAAAGCTTTGCTCTGTCTCTTTCAGACTGCCTTATCTTCATCTTTCAGTTTGCTCGCCCTGCCTCTTTTATCCCTTAGGATAAATTAATTTTGACTGTTTTTGTGAACAAATAAAGATCAATGTCTTGCGGTTTTCGTAACGAATCGCTTTGTGGTGTGCCTTTGTCTGCGCATCACAAATTGCAGCAGATAAGAAAACTGAATAAATATTTCACGTAAAGAAAAATAATACCACAGAAAAAGGCTAATTAGCTGGATTGATATAAGTTGTTCTGTGACCTGTGAAAGTACCTTAGTCATAATGCCGTTCTTTATAAACACCACACAAACTCATCCAGACATGCTGGTGGAAAGAGAAATGTGAACAGCGAGGAGCACTCAAGGTATTGCTAAAAGAAAAGTCGGAAGAAAGATTTTTGTCTTCAAGCACTCCCTGTGTAACTGGGTTCTCCAAAAAGCTGCCAGCGCTGGAGCAGGGTGGGTGAGCAGATTCCCGGAGAAACCGGAGTGTGCGATCCGCTCTGCGGAGGGTGGAGCAACAAGGAGGGCCCGGCTCGAGGTGTAGTTTTCAAACGGGGCACTTGAGGTCATGGACTGGCTGGCTCCAGTCAGATTATTGCCCTGGTGTCTGCAGAAAAGCCTCTTAATGGCACACCCTGCCTTTGGAGAGGGTGCAGAGGAAAAGCAGCCCATCCTCAGCCTGGTGGAGGAGACTCAGCCACCCCCTCACCGGAGAGGACTCAGCAGTTTGGTCTCAGAACATAATTCTTTATTGAAGTCATAAAAACGAGGACTTTTCTGGAATTGGAAGGGGAAGAGTGGTAATATGTGTTCGGAACAAAGAGGGGTGTGTGAAGGTTCCCTGCAGAACATCTGTGTGAGTGTGCCTGCCTGTTTGTGTATTTTCCCCTTCATTTAGCAACCAGCAAAGCCGGGCTGTGCACAACATTTCCATCCTGGAAATCTCCTTTTAAGGCCAGGCAATCTGCCCTCCTGCAGCTCCTTCTCCTTCTGGGAAGGGAGTCCTGGAGGCAGAGCCATGGGCAGGGGCAAACTGCAGTGCCATGGGTGGCGTGGTGGCTTTGTCCCTCGGTGACACCCCCTGTCCCCAGCCTCTCCTGGGGAACCCCTGAGAGAAGCAGCAGCACCCCAGGTTTGAAAGGAAGCAAAACAAGCCATCATCTCTGTTATCTCAGACAATGACATCCCAGGAATGAGAATGCTCCCGTCCATCTTTTCAGAAGTGTAGCTCTGGCTCTGGCAGAGCTGGACTCACTTTCTCCTCTGCAGTTTGACAGATTCCATAAGTGCAGTGGGCTAATTGCAGCGGGCTAATTGCAGCCACAGGGCTCCTTCAGCCTCCTCCTCTGCTGCATGATGACCCCAACTTCTCGTTCCTACAAAAAGCCGTTGTTTTACCGTGCATTATAACGCAGTTTAAGTGCATTGGTGATGCCTTGAGGTTGTAATGGATTGGAAATCCTGACTTTGTTGTCAGAAGTGACAGGTGGGGAAGCATCATGGCCCAACAGTGAATGCGGTTTCTGGATATCATTCACTATACAAGTGCACACAGAAAAAACTCATTAAAACTTTTGGACTGGAGTTTCCCCCATTTAATTCAGTAAAATCTGGGTCTTAGCCTGAAGCTGCTCTTCTGGAATGCTACTGAAATCACCTCAAATTTGGAATTTAGAGTTGCCGGGGACACAGAGTTCATGTTGGTAAGAAATTTCAGAGCAGTTCCGGGCTCTGATTTTTCAATCCATCTTAC
Organism: Pardalotus punctatus; assembly: GCA_013400915.1. Taxonomy (NCBI): domain Eukaryota; kingdom Metazoa; phylum Chordata; class Aves; order Passeriformes; family Pardalotidae; genus Pardalotus; species Pardalotus punctatus. The sequence goes on along the minus strand of VZTX01008505.1, from coordinate 67,747 downwards.
GGCTCTGGGCAGCAGATTCTTATTGAAGGTTTTCAGGAAAGACACACCTTAGGGTTCTTGGCAAATCCTGGCTGAGAGAGCAAGTGCAACAACCTGCAGAAGGCTATAAAATGTGCCTCAGCCCATGTTTTATTTCTGTCTGAATTTCCTCCATCCCCATATTCCTATAATTTCACCCTGTCTTTTGGGCACGTGCAAAGAAAATCCAAAAAAACAAACCCAAACCTTCAAACGCGGCGTCGCTCCAAGAAAAGCAGTGATCAGTCTTTGAGGGGCAGTGGGTTCCAGAGGGCAGGGTTTTGTTTTCAATTTAATTTGATATTCACATTCACCAGCACTCAGAGTTTCCCCCAGAACTTCCCTTCAGGGAAAACACTACTCAGCATTTCCCTGGTTGGGGAAGGGCTGAGCTTAATGCACAGAACAGTTTTCCATTTTCCACTCACCACTGGCTCTGGGTCGTGTCATGTTTGAGAAGACACCTCACACCATTTCCTTGTCCTTTAAAGAGTGTTATTCAAATGAAAGTGAAGCCCAGAAAGCACCTAATTAATAAAAGTAATTAGCTAATTAATACAAATTAATACCGAATGATGCAATAAATAGATTTAATTGCAGTCACGGTTAAATACAATGTCAGCACCTTTATGTGGAACATGGCCAGCCCACAAGAATTTGGAAATCACAAATCCCAGATTGCCAAAATTTTCACACTGCTTATTTCAGGTGCCTTTTTGGGGGTAACCCAAGCTCAAGATGAAGCAGGGCAGGGCACTTTTTTTGCAGAGCAAGGATGTTCTGGACTTTTGAAGCCAGGTACAAGTACAGTACCCTGAATTTTCCACTCCAGAATGAGGGGTCACCAGTTCATCTCTGGGAATCCCAGCCTGCTGGACTGTGAGTGTGTGTTGTTGGGGTTTTTTAACAGACATGGACATGTTGAGAGTTGTCTTTTTAAGTCTGTAAAACTCATCCATCCCATTTTAAGCAGCTGCAAAGTTGCAAAGAAGGAGTGCCTGTGTTTGGTAGGTTAAAAACTCTGCCTGTGGTTAATTCATGCCTCAGAGCTGAAAGCTCTAAAAGTGCTGGGTGGATCATTGTGGTTTTTCAAAATTAAGGTGTTTCATTCCCCATAGTTTTTCCTTCTTTGTGTGTCATCATTTTCAAAGCTTTTATGGCAGGCTTAAATTTAGAGCCTTTGTGGCTTCGCTGGGGCACCACCTTCACCCTATGTGGTCACAATTTTGTGCTTCCTCTCCCAAAAACCCAGTGCCAAGATGGGTGGGGAACTTCTCAGTGAGGTATGGGCAAAATAGCATCACATATCATTTATTTTCCAATTTCAGGGCAAGTCCATCAGCAGGAAGTGTACTTAGGTAGGGAAGTCAGGGATATATGGGTGTGTGAGTATAGTGAGAGAGAGAGAGAGAAAATACTGATTATTTCCTGGGAATTTTAATTGTACTGTCTGACCTGTAATCATATTTACAGGCCACCAGCATTTCCCAACCCTGGTAACTAAAGTTAGCTTTCTAATTTTACATCAAGGTTGCTAAAGGAAGAAGGCCTGGGCTTTTAAAAAATCAGCAGGAACTTCTGCCTGGTCAGCCCTTCAGGAAAGCAAACCACTCCTACAGGCAGACAGCTCTGATTATTTCGTTTAGGAATCCATCTTTTTGAAGATTATCTGGCTTGCCTTGCACAGAGCACATTTCTATGTGGTCCTAGCCCTGAAAAGCAGTTTCCTAGTGAAGGATTAAAGAGACAACTCTGCTGTGAAGCTGCAAACCACTTTTTGACTGCGATGATCACGGGATTTATTTCACAGCATTAAACAGTTCCTACTTAAACTGCAAAATACTCTTTTTTCGATGGTTGTGTGCTTCCTTAAATGTTGCATTTCGCAGAGTGAGAGTCTCAAAGGTATCTGTGAGAAGACTTTTTTTTTCCTTGAGCTTCTTTGGGGTATCATCTCTTCCTGTATTTCCAACATTAGAAATTCTGGGATCTTCCAGCAGGATCACCGTGTGTTTGCTCACCCAGCTGCTGGAAGAGCAGCACTGGGAAGCCCTTTGACAGATTAGGGGGAATGTAGAGTTCTCCTCTAAACTGATCTCTCTTTAAATATCCATTTGTTGTGGGGGTTTTGTGGTTTGTTTGGTTGTTTTTTACAGGATTTCTAAAGTAAGCAAGGAAAAAACGTCATTAGGAAGGGCCTGTGTTCTAAAATGGTCCCTCACGGTGTTTTAAGGCCAGTGGTTTTTCAGTTGTTCTGCAGGACAGGACAGTCACATCTCCCTTTTAAAGGAAGAGCTGGGACACGTTTTTACACTGCTCTGAGGGATGAAAGCCCGAAAAGGGATTTGTGTTATTGCTGCTTTTGGAAAGCAAAGCTCTGCCTTCGTCAGTCACACAAAGCCAGGGGGGGAAAAGGGTTTTCACACATCAGGAGAAGACACAACACAAATTAACACAAATTAACTGAATGGATAACAGAAGGAAGAAACACAGTATTGTCTTTCTAGATACAACTACCTTGTTGAGTTCAACTCAGCAGAACTCATTGTTGATCAAAGCCTCCCATGAGTTTCCAGCAGATGCCCTAATGTGGTACAACTGTACCTGGAGAGAGAGGCTGCACTGAAGGGATTCAGGGGTAAATAAAGTAAAAGGTAGAATAAAATAAATAGCAGATAAGAGGCAAGCCCAGTGGCTCAGGCTTTGAGATCCCAGATATAAAATCCTAATCTCATTATTGAGAAAACCATACTGTTCTCCTCTCTGGATCTCTCTGTTGGTTTTCTCTTGTGTTCTGTGGCAAGTCCTTATAAACTGGACTCTGACCACTGACAAAGATCTCAAACTCACAGGTGAAAAAATCCCCAACCTGTAAATCCTTTTAATATTTACCTTCAGGTTGACAGGAAGCTAATATTTAATAAAAACTGCTTTTGGATGATGCTTATTTCTCTTGAGAGCTCCACAGAGACCAGCCCATCTAATAAAAATACAATGAACACATACGATCAAAATGGCAAATGAGGCTCAAGCTATGCAGAAAGAAATTTAAAATTCCAGTATTGAGCTTTTAGAAGCAATCAAGTGTTTTGGGCACATTTGTTTTTAGTGGTTCTGCTCTAGACTTCCTTTACTCACCCAACTTTCAGTACCTGCCAGTCATCCCATCCCCACTCTCACAAAATGACCAAACACAATACAGATCTCTTTTTAAAATCAAGTACACAGGTGTCTGAATTACTTTGGAAGCTGTGGCCATCATTTCCAGATTTTATTTTATTTGTTTCTGCTCTTTGCCTGTCTACATAGACTGCAAGACTTTAAGGAAAACAGCACCTTGTCCTTTTTGCTTTATCCAGTTCCCTGCACAATGTTAATTAATAAACAAGCATACAAACAAAGGAATTAATTCCATTTAAAACATGCAGAATATTTGAGACTCCAAATATTTTTAATGGGGTTATGGAGGAGTGTGGTTTTCAATGCAAGTGGGTCAGCTGCAAAATAAGAAAACAAGGGCCATATTTTGATTCATTTTGTGGCTCTGATCTGTGCTCCTTTCATTAGAGCTCCTTTCCCTCCCCAGCCATCTCTCACATGAGGAGGGGATGGGACAACCTGGACAATTACAGAACAGCAGAATCCAAAGGGACTTTGGGAGACAGAGGGAAGATTAAACAGACACAAATGTCAGTTCTGCCAGGAAAGCACCTGGAGCAAACGTATTTTTCTATTATTGTGTGCTAAATGGGTTCACCTGAAGAATTGCCTGGAATTTAATAGTGGCATTTCCTGAGGAGCAGGTTTGAAACGAGCTTAATCACAAGCCAGTGATGCTGTGCTAATTTGGAAAAGGCAGAGAATTACCGGACACTTCTGTGGGCTGCTGAGGGCGGTGGCTTTGGAGGGGCTGGGGATTTCTTCAGTTCAGAAAAGTGTGTGAAGGCTTGTGAGTGACCATGAGAGGGACTCCAAATGTTCTCTGTGCCAAAACAAAACCCTTTTAGAAAACACTTGGGCTCTGCTGTCCCAACATAGCCCAGCCCCTGAGGATTTTTCCAGCCTGGATTGCAGGTGCTGGGCAGAAATCTCCTCTGGGTGCTGCAATAAATGGCAGAGACATTGAATGGAGCCCCGAATGTGGGGTAACTGCTGCCACTCAACGTCCGTATTTCAGAGCAGTCTGGTGTTCACAAGTTACAGCCTGAAGGTAGGAAATACACAAACAAGCAGGGAAAAAAGCAACAGAGCATCTACAAGCAAGCCAGACTGGTTTTCCTCATCCTTTACAGCACTGCCCTTCTGAAATATCTCTGAAGAGAAGGACATTGCTGCTGCTCACTGCTGATGTTCATATACAGAGCTGCCATTCCATGGAAACCCCATAAACTGGGCTGCATTTTTATATGGCCTCTGCTTATCTTTTAAGCTGCAGCGAGGATTTCAGGAGTTACCCAAGAGCTGGCAGCTCCAGCTTGCTGTCAGCATTGCAGTGAGCATTTACTCAAGTGCTCCCACTGGAGTTTCACTGTCCTGAAAATGTCAGTTTTCATGGTTGCCCAGTGGTGGTCTTGGAAGTGTGGCTGGTGCTGGGTCTGTGTCCAGTGCTCTGCCTGGAGGTACCTTTGAAATTCAGAAGCAGACTTTTCCCAGGCCAAACCTTTTCACGGACACTTGTTTTATCTTGTCAGTGCTTGTCCACATGGTACGCTGTTTACGAAGCAGTAAGATAAAATCAAGCCTATAAGCATATATTTCATTTGTAGGAGTGGTTTATTTTCCATGGGTACATTCACACGGGCAATCTGCTAAAGAGAGCCAGTTGTACACAACTGATTCATGTTAAAGCAACAGCTTTATTTCATAACTTGAGAGGAAAACACCTGAGTCACTATCAGGTTTGAAGGGGGGAAAAAGACATCTTTTGTCTGCAGTATAGCTAATATTCTTTCTTCTTTTATTTTTTTTTTTTCTTGCTCCAGGTTAGAAATTATTGCCTAGATTTTAAACCTTTATGTTCTCCTATTTTGAAGAGCATAAGCCATTTATTTAACTACAGGATGTACTTAAGGAATAAGAATTATCCAGACTTTTTAGTACAGACCAGGCTTTATTAACACAGATTGCAACTGACCAGTTACTGGACATAAGAAAAGGAAAAAATAGAAATAGTTGGGTTCTTGCCCATATACTTAAATATGGAATTAGGAGACTGCCTGTAGGAAATTGTATTTTGGGGGAGGGAGGTGGAATTGGTCTAAATTTTTGCAGGTGTGGATCTCCTTGAAGAATTTAGACATCATTAGAAAGTGACTGATTTATTCATATGAATTGTTACTACAAGCTTCTTACAATGTTGAAGTTACTGATTGCCTAAAGTTCATATTCATCCCTACAGATTAATTTTTTCTAGGAATGAAAAGGAGTTTAAGATAAGAGAGAGAAGGAGAGTTCAGTGTTTTCTTTGTGATGAATCTATTTCTTTGTGCTCTGAAGGACATGGGAAGGGTAGTTCTGGGTCAGACAAAAGGTTCGAATGGCCACTGACCTGTCCCCAGCAGGGTCCAGCAACAGGAGCCTGGAGGAGACTGGCAGTGCAGGGCAAACAGGGAGGGAAATTCCCCACAGCGTTTTCCCAGCCTGCAGCAAGATGTCCCGGGGAATTTCCCAAGGAAGACAAGCTTTTCCAAGCAAAGCTCTTCCTGGACCTCTCCTCCATGCCTTGGTCAAATCTCCTGTTGAACCTGCGCTCAGTTTTGGCATGAAGGGTGAGTTGTGGCAATGAGTCCCACTCTGGGTGCCGCCTGGAGTGCTCTTTCTGTGCTGCAAACATGCAATTCCAGTTCATTCCATTGCATTGCTCCATTTATTTCATTATTTTGTTTCGTTTCATGCCCCCTTGCTCTGGCACAGTGGGAGGCAGTGCCCAGCCCCTTTCAGAGACAGCAGCTTGAAGGGGGATTCTATCCCAAACCTGCCAATCCCTGCTCAACCCTCCCAACCCCATCACGTTTCATGAAAGAAATTCACCCCAAACACTTTGTGTTTTCAAAGATAGCAGTGAGTCCTGCTTAGCTCCGAGATCTTCATGGGGAGTCAGATCTGGGCTATGAATCCAACCAGAATGGCCTTGACTTCACAGCTTGGGCCAACCAAAGGGCTTGGAACACTCAGCTCCTTACAGGAGTTGGGCATCAATTTTCTACACTCGTTTTTAAGACAATTATAAATGCCCTGGCAATAGCCCTTGCCTTTCTTCTGTAAGAACAAGATTTCCCTGACCCATTCAACCTGCCTGGTGCCTGGAATTTGTGCACATCTTCCTCTCTGTCACTCTAAGGGAACATCATTTGAAGCCATGACATCCCGTGGGCCTCGCCCAAGGACTGCTGATACTTTTATTAACCCAGATGAGCCATGAAAACACCAATTTCTGATCAGAAAGCAGTATCCAGGAGCTCCCCCTCGGGCTGTAGGAGTTACTAAGAGTCAGATTTTCATAAAGACACTCTTCACCCAGCTCTCCAAAGAGGCCAGAGGGTCACAGGTTGGCTCTACTCATTCCAGTCCTCCATCTCCATCTAAAGACAAAGCCTGGGAGCTCCAGGGCACCTCTGGAAACCCAGCTATTTTCAGTTCCTTGATGGAAATTCAGCTATTGGATAGCCCATGGTTTTAGCTACTGAGCAGGTTTGGAAAAACAGCAGTTAAGGTGCTTTTTTAGTACTTTATTTAGTATTTTGAACTCCTGAAGTTTCTACTAAAATAATGAGAGCTAAATATCCCTAAAAATCCATGTACGTATTTAAAGTCTTAAAAAGGAAACAAATAGCAGGACTTTCAAGAATCACATGTTCTACAAGAACTACATGTTCAAATCTCACAAGGGTAATCCCTGCTTCTAAAGGTTTTTTCCTCTCTCGTGGTTCACCACGCAGTCCATGAACACCAGAAGGGTGTGAGACCAAAGGGGACTCAGTTCACCATGACATCAAATCTGCCTCACTGCAGTCTGTGTGTTTGTCCCACTTTGAATTCCTCTGTTTTAAACACGGGTGGATAGAGCACCTCAAAGCTTTCCAGGAAAAGTTGTTCCTGCCCTCTCCAGGATACCAACACTTTCCTGTTTGGAGTGGAAATAGGTACCATGGGATTACAGCAATTTTTTCATAGCTGCCTCACACCCTGACTCCCAAGCATTCTGTACTGACCAGCATTTTCAAGCTTCCCTGAGCTTTGTTTTTTTTTTCCTGGACTTTTCCAACTGGAGAGTTCCCAGCTTTTTCCAGAAACTGTTATCATTAGTTCATAAGTGCATGACCTACTACACTTCTTTTATTCTAATAGTTCAGTTCCTAGTGTATGACAGTTTGATCCTTTGCTGCACTGGCAATATCCCAAATTCGCATCAAAAAGTTTGATGAATGCGTTCCTGTGCATTCCTATTATTGTGCCAAGACCATTCATGAAAATAATTGGAGAGATCAGTCCAAAAGCTAATCCTTTCACTGCAGCACAGGAATGTTTTTGCTTCCACCTCCAGCGTGGAAATACCTATTGTGCATTTGTGACAGAGGCACATCTTTCTCTTGCCCCCAGCCCTGACAACAGCACGCTGCTTCCATGGCCCCACTGGAAAAACCCAAATTGATGCAGATTCCCTCAAGACAGAGCACAATGATGTTGCAGATGGGCCAGATAACTTTTTTTCCCCCATGGATTTCCATTTGCTGGTCATCTGGTAAAGAAGCAGAGTTCCCAGGTGAGAAACTGTCTTGGCAAGGTCTTTGTCAGCCCTGAAATCCTCCCCAGCATCAGCCTCTGTGCCTGAGCTTGTTTAGCTCTTCTCTGCCTCTCCTCCTCCTTGTTTTCCAGGTGACTCCTTCTCTCCATGCTCTTTTTCACTCCTACCCTGCTGAAAGTTAAAGCCAAATGGATGGTGCTGCCACTGAACAAAAGTGTTTCCTATCAGGTTACGGGCCCTTCAGTCCTGAAGGTTTGTCCCATTCCAAGAAAAACGAGGAGACCCCGATGTCTCCAGATTTCTTGCCTCTCTGCCCAACACCAGCCTCGAACCCACTCCTGGATCCAGTGTACCCCACTGAAAGGGGGAACACAGCAAACATGCAAATTTGGAAAATACCTGCACGTGCTTTACTGTCTGCATTTGGGCTCCATTCCCCCTCCCGCTGTTGGCACTGCAGCCTGTGCAGCTGAATTTACTGAAAAAATACGGCAAAGTTGTTGTTTTTTATACTTGCTTTCCCTTTTCTCTTTTCCATTTATATGCCTGAGGAGCCCTTTGCCATTCTTTTAAGGGGGCAGAATTTTCTGGAAGAAGCTGGCTGGGCAATTGTCCCAATAACCTTACAAATCTCCAGTTGTAAGACAGCTTTTCTGTGACAGGTCTTTTCTGAAAATGTATCCTTTTCCCATGTTAGGAGGATCTCATTATTTTTGCAATCCTGTTTTGAGACAGGATTAGCTGTGAAATCCTTCTTCAAACATCAGCCTGACACAAGTTCCGGATAAATTTGTCCAGATAGAGATGTGTTTTTGTGGAGCAGCAGCAACTGCACGTGATCACAACCCCCATTCCAGCTGTGGTTAGACCAGGGTTTGGTCATTCCTTCAATGATGTCCTGCACCGGAGTTCCAGCTTTTTTATTTTAAGATACATCCTGTCCTTTCTGGACAAAGTTCCATTTCTCCTTCCCATTGAACACTTTGGTCACTGTCACTGCCTGGCTGCTGTTCTCATCCTTGTGCTCTCTCTCCATCTATCCTGCCCTGTTCTTTCAGCTGCTCTAACACCCTTTATTCCATGTGTTGTGGACTAGGACCAGGTTTGGAGACCAGACAGATCTCCTCCAGCCCTCGCCTCTTGACTTAATAAAAAAAATAAAAAATAAATCCATGAAGGTTTTCTTTTCTGTTGTCACAGATGGTCAGTTCCTCTTTCCTATCCCCCTTTCCTTTATGGCATTCTAAAGAATCCATTGAAAAAAAAGCTTGCTTGGGTCTCATAACCCCAAGAACATTCCATCCAGACCTGAGTTAGTATTTGCAGAGGTCAAAAAGGGAAGGAGTGTACTTGAATGAGTATAACTTACTATTAAAAAACCCCTTTCTTTGTAGAGTTACATCGAATTAAGATGTAATCTTCTTGTTTGTTTGTAAATGAGCTTTTTAGATCATTTTACAAAGCCATGGTGCCTGCTGATTCTGTATAAAGGATTATGCAGCTTGTCTTTGCTGTTTTGGGGGGATCCTTCACTTAATTAGACTGATCTTCAATAATTTAAGATACGGAAAGCCAAACAAGCTGCCCCATGTGCACCGCAGTTGCTGTAAGTTCACACCTGAATTTACCTTATAATAGCAGCATATCCATCTTGACTCTTAGTGTCACATTGGAAATTTCAGTGCACATCCTGGAGGGCCATTCAAATAGTCTTGCACTCTTGGAGCCATAGGAATACAGCTGGATCAATATTCATAGTAATTTTTAAATGGAATTATGATGCAAGTTGGGTATCTGCCACTGGTGTCTCATTCATGTGTGCCCTTAGTTCTTTAATATGTGGTTTTAACAGATTTTGTCATGTGAGTGAAAGAGTAAAAAGCTCATTTGGAGACCTGAGGTGGTTTTGGCATCAAATCTCTTTGCCCAGACCTTCCTTGGAGAAAAAAGATCTTTGATGCTTACTGGAAACTGCAGGTCTTTTGGCAACTCTTGTGGGTGGAACTGGTTAGAAAACTCATCTGTTACAAGGGGAAGTTACAGTGGCCTCTGAGAGGTTTTGGAGATCACGCTCATTTACCCAAACATCAGAACCAGCTCTGCCTGATTATTAGTAGTCCTGCCAGGAACTAAATTTTCTGGGCTTTAATTCTTTAATGTATGTATAAATATAAAAAAATTAAAAATAAAATAAAATAAAATAAAGGCAAGCCTAAGTTCTGATGACAGAGGTGTCTTGAATTCTGAAAGCAAAGTACGTAGAAGTGAGATCTGTCCATCCTGTCAGGTATGTGTTTCTACTCTGTTTAGTCAGCCAAGTATGGAATTAATAGGAAACCAAAAAAAAGAGCTCTTATGATGACCAGACTGTATGAGCACAATTCACCCAGAAGACCCCAGATTCTGACAGAACAAACTAAAATTCGGTGCTGAATTTTTCACTGAAAAAGAAAAGCCCCAGAGAAGAGAGAGGAAAATCTGTCTTCAGTGTGTGTATATATTGTAAGTGATGAGCTGATCTGGGGCTTTTAAGTCATTTGCTCAGAATGGGATTCTGTCTAAAAACATTGGGAAAAGGAGACAATGAGATGGAAAAGCAGCACATTCCCAGCTGACGGAAGGAAGCATTTTGTGATTAGATTACAGGTTTGGTGGCTGCAGGAGGCTGCTGAGGTGAGACTGGCTCTGCTCAGAGAAGGAATTCCTCTTTATGTGGCCAATTGCAATTGCTGCAGACAGAACGAAGAAGGGGTAGGAGTCAAAAACTCAGAGTCAAAAACTTTTAATTTCTGGAGCTCTTCTCAGCCAGCTTTTTGCTGATTAGCACCAAAGGCAGACTGGGAGCAGCAGGATCTGTGTGGAACAATCTGTAGGGCAGACCTTACAGGGAAACCCCAAATACACGTGCAGCAGGAGGAGGCATCAAGTCCACCTGAGTTTGCTGCTGGTGAAGTACAACAAGAAAGAAAGGAATCTATCCATGCTAAAATTCCTAGGTGGATTTAGAAGTTGATTTTGTCTCTTTATTTTATAATCCTAAGTAAATCTGTGTCTCAGTGACAGGACTTTCAGGAAACCATTACTCCTTCCTTCCTTCCTTCCTTCCTTCCTTCCTTCCTTTCTTTCTTTCTTTCTTTCTTTCTTTCTTTCTTTCTTTCTTTCTTTCTTTCTTTCTTTCTTTCTTTCTTTCTTTCTTTCTTNTCTCTTTTTTTTTTTTTAATCTTGCCTGAGTATTGCCTCCAGTAGCTTTCAATTAACTTCTTTTACTGCTCCTCCATCAGTTGCTGGCATCTAAACAGAAGGATATTTAATTTTGCTGAAATGTGAATGGCAATTTGGTAGGAATAAAAAGTCAAAGTGAAGCAAAGGCTTTTTAGCCCCTGGCACACCAGCAGCACTTTATTGATTCAAGGGGTCTGTGCATTCAGCTGTCAGAAGGGGACAATGAGTATTATGATGTTTTTGACCCAAACAATCACGGAGGGCAGTTTGCAGGCTCTGGAGCAGGCAGGGAGCAGGTAGGCTGGCAGCTCCTCACAGCCTGGCTGTGCACAGAGGCTCTGGGAGCTTTTCAAATGAAAGGAATGCCTTGAAATTGCCTTCTGCAGATGGTATTAAAGGACTTAATCATAAGAGCACTGCAGTCAGCACAGAGACTCCTACTGCTTTCAGCACGCTCTGAACCAGCCCTGCTCCCTGTATCAAAAGCCAATTTTCGGTGATGTCATCCCTTACAACAGAAAATGTCAGTGGATTATATGGGGTGAGCTCAATCCAGCCTATGACTACCTTCAAAAAGGCTCTCATGCTATGTCTTGAAACAAAAATCCCCACATGTGCAGGCATGCTCCTTGGAGCTGAGCTATCCCTGTGGAAAGAAAAGTTTGAAAAATCTGCACAAGCTTTCATTAAGGGAGTTTCTCATGGACGTTTGCACCAGCCAAGAAAAGGTGGAGAGGGAGAAAGACAGAGAAGGGCAAGAAGGCAAAGAAATAAAAGGATACTTGTGAAAACAGAATGGAAAAAAAGCATTACTCAGTTTCAAATCTCTCTCTTGATCTATAGCAAAGCTTTTTTTTTTAAATACTAGTGCAGTGTTCAAGTATAAAAAATACCTTAGGCAGCACAAAATTATTTTACTTACAAGTTGATATGTAAATATCTCATTGCATTAAATAGTATCTTCCTGTGCTATTCCTAATTGTTAGGAAAGGCAAGAGAGTAAATGGTTCTCTGGTCAGCTGAAACCAGGTTTGGGATGGTTCTGGGCATTGAGAAGATGACTGGATTAATTTTGCAACTGCACTACTAACTAATAAACTGCCCTTAAAAAAACCCTGCAGTTTCTGTAGGAGAAATACCTTGCCTTTGTACTCCAAAGTCTTTTAGGAATCTTACCTTTACCTGAGAGAAATATGATTAATGAATTATAAACTGAATCACTATCATTGAGAACTCTTTTTCTTTTTTACAAGGCTACAAAAGTTGACAGTATTCCTGCATATGAACTTCAGAAAGAACCTGTTTTATGTAACCAAATTTGCACTATATCCCTCTTGCACTATATCAAGAAAAATTATTAAATCTAATAGGAGTGCGCAAAACAATTTTTTTATCATTCCATTGATTTCTGTGGAATTTTACCAAGCACTGAGTTCTTGTGGGAAAACCCCAAAACTTGATTAGGAGATCTAATAATTAAATTAATAATCACAGTATGATGGTACATGTAGAATCCCTCTGATAATGTTACAAAAACAAAGTCCCCTCATACCTCTTTGGATGTAAAGAGACTCCAAAAATGGGTGTGAATGAACCTGTAGTGTAAACAAGAGTCAAAATTACAGTTTCTAATACCTCATGTCCCACTTGAGCTCTCTGAGTAACTTTGTGAATTGCCTGGAAACTTTGGCTCAGCTGCACAAATAACAGGAAGAATCATCAGAATAAAAAAGAATAACAGAGGGGGCTGTTAAGCCAGACTCTTGAGAAGAAGCGAAGTTTTATTTTTAGCTTTTTAGCTGTAAAGTTTTATTTCACGAGCCACTTCCTTTGAACAGGCCCAGCACACCTTTTGCACGGATGGGATGGCTCCTGTGTTTTGGGAGCAGTGAATGAGGCAGGTAGTCAAGATCTATTCTTAGAGACAGGAATGTGCTGGGTCTTTTTTACCAGATTCAAAAGCTCTTCTTTTATCCCAAAACATGGGAAGTCAGATTAAATTTGTGACATTTATTATGCTTTATTTTACTGCCGAAAGGTGCATCCTCACTCTAAGGTAACAGAGAATTCAAGTGAAAATGTGAAATAAAGCTTTTGAAAGATCTTCAGAACTATTCATTGGCCACAGTATAAATAGGCCTGTGATCTGTATGGCACTTTTTAANGATCTTCAGAACTATTCATTGGCCTGTGATCTGTATGACACTTTTTTTAAAATCCCATGGGTTTGTTGTTGAAACAGGTCTTGTTTTCCCCCAGGAAACCCTGAACATCTCCCCAACTTTAGGGAAGAGTCTCCAATCTCTGTCTCCCCGTGCTCGCAGTGCTGCCCATCCCAGCAGCCACGGCCCCGTGGGCAGGGCTGGCTGTCCCAGTCTGCTGCAGAACTTCTAAAGCCAGCACTGGATGGTTTCCCTCGCTCCAGACTGGTACAGACCTTTTCCCGAGCGCGGGAATTCGGGAATTCCGCAATCCTTGCGCTGTGAACGGAAATCCTTCCACTGGCTGGATGTATGGCGGGAGATGCTGAAATGGAGATGTGGCCTGGGAGCACCAGGCCATGCTGCTGGCCTGGGAGAAATCCTGGTTCATCCCCAGGAGCTGGGGAAGCTGCGCTCAGCCCCACTGTGGTGTTTAACCCCCAGGAAAAGCATTTCCACATGCGCCATTCAGACAAAATGCACCGCAGCTCGGAGCAGCTCCGTGTTTCCCTCATTTTAAACACCTCCTGGATGGGCAGGAGGACTGACCTTCCCTGTGGTCACTGTGAGGAGCTGGACTCTGCTCCGGCTGCGGCTGAGGTGCCGCTCCCTTGGGCTCCCTGTGGACGTGGCCGTCCAGTTTCATCTCTGCTTGCAGCAAGTGGAAATCTCGGCTGCTGCAGCAGCGCTGCTGATGTCTCAGCCAGGCTTCCAGGGACTGCAGTGTTCTCTGGAATCTGGGCCCTCCTCCATAACGTGGCTGTAAATTAATTTTTCTATCCAATCGACTGGCCAAGCAGGGCATTGTCCAGAGCTTGAACTCGGTCCCTGGCACAGCTCCCCGTGCTGGGAGAGGGATCGCTGCACGCTGCTGCTCTCGAGCTTCCTCCAGCTCCAGAGCGTTTCCAGATGGATGGAGAGCTGCCACGGTGCAGCAGGGACACACTGAGGGTGGCAGGGGAGCTCCTCCCTGCCACCCCAAAACACACTGCCTTCAGCCTTGACTATTCCAGCTTTTCAAGAAGGGCAGCCTTCCATGAGGGGTAATTATGAGGGATTGTTTGATTCAGGATTCATTCTGTGTCAAATCAAACAGGCCAGAGCTGGGCCAGCAGCTCCCTAGAGCTTTCTGATGCTCTGGCATTGCTGACAAGAGGCTGTGCTTTGCTGCCTTCTCTTCCTGCTGGGAGGAACTCAGGACTGAGTGATACAAATGTGAAGGCTGAGGAGAAGTTGGGTGAGCTGTTTGGAATGTGTAGATGCAGTGGGCAAATCCCAGTCTGCCCTCAGTTCCTCCCTGTTGTGCTTGGACACATCCAGGATCCCACACATCACATCGGGATCTTCTCAGGCATCCCAGGATTCACCCTGAGTGCATGAGCACCAGGCTTCCTGAAATACATCGAGTCTAAGCAGATAATATTTATAGAACAGCAGGCCTTAGCAGGGTCCATGCTGATTTTTTTTCTGGGAACCAGCTGAATCACACTTAATTCATGAGTTCTAGCTTCTCTATAAAGTATGTTTCCTGTTCTTTATTTCTTTAATGGAACAAAATGGGATAGATTCTCAATTTCTGGGACTCATTTCATCTGCACTCCCTTTAGTGGAGTTTGACTGGCTTACCCCAGCTGAAAACCTGGCTTGCTGATCTCTGACTTTTATATATTTTGCTGAATTTCCTCTTTCCTTTCCACTTCTACACTTTTTCCTTCTAGACATATTTTCCAGAACTTTGCATCCCTCTCTCTTTTGGTTTATTAAAACAACCTTCATCATTTTCTTGTTTTCCCTTCCAGTCTCTCCCCACAGCTCTTAATTTTTCTCTCCCTCCCATTGCTGGTGGAGGGAGGCCAAAATCTCTTTGGTGCACAGAAAAACACCAAGAGTTTGGAGCAAAAGGGGCTTTATCAAAAGGGGCTTTATGGATCACATTTTATGTGCAGGTGACATCATTGCAGAAGAAAAACTTGGTTTTATACTTACATCCAGAACCTTATAAAATCTTCAGTTTATGCCAGTATTTTTTGATATTCCTTTTTCCTTTTTTTTTTTTCTTTAATAACAAAGGCTTTTTTCCCCCTGTAGCTATTCCGAATGGAAGTTGATGATAGAGTCCACAAGTGTATTTTTCCTGAAGTTAATGCAGCTAATGAGAAGTATGTCAGAAAATGAGAGGAGATAGTTCTACTCCTGCAAACCATGTTGTTCAAAAAAAAAAAAAAAAAAAAGAAGGGGAAACTTGGAAAGATCAGCAGAAAAAATGACTTTCTGTGTCATTCAGGGGCAGTGGACAAGCTGATCTGGGGAATATCCTTACCAATACATCCCATATATTGTGGTTTTCCTTCTTGAAATCCTCCTTGAATCAGATTCAATAATATGACATGGATGAACTTGAGAAGGTACAAAGCAAGTGCAAAGAACAGACAGACAGACAGACAGACTCTCTCACTCTCTGCAAAGACAGAACCTTCACCTGAACCCAAAAAAAATCCCCAAGTACACATACAAATTTTTTGCTGGAGAAATACCATTAAAATGAGCAAATTAGTTGCACAAATGAAGCCACCCCATGGTGTTGGGCAGGAACAGACAGTGCTGCAACAGACAGAAGAATAAAATTGGGAGGGAAATGATGAGTGAGGATTTTGACCCATTAAAAAGCCATAATATTTCACCAAATAATTCCAGTAAAGCTATTGTGTTTTCTCCCTAAAACTTGTTGAAGGCAACAAGATGCTAAAGCCCACCAAATACGGTTTTAACTTTGTATTTGCTTGCAATGCTCGTCTTTTGCCTCATTCCCAATTTCTTAGCAATTACGGAGCTCAGAGTGACTTTTCTCCACTGATGCTTTTGCTCTGATGGAGTAAAACACAACTATCATTTTTGCCCCCGGTCTGACAGTAAATTAATTCCATGTGTTTTCCTCATTAGTCAGCTGCTCCCTAGTCAGGGAAGTCAGGGCTCAGGAGAGCTGCCCTGGTGTCGTGGCTCATCCCGAGGGTTGGTTTTCCCCGTGCTGTGGAATATCTGCTCATCTTGAGCTGACATTACACTCATCACTCCTCAGCATCACATGCCAACAACTCCGAGTGCCCTTGTAAACCTGTAGAAAAGGCAATTCTAACATTAACCATAAAGGCAGCCTTTTGCCTTTTTTCCCCTTTGGTCCTCCTCAGAGGCTTGAAGGGAGAAGGAAAGAGAATGTGGTGGCAGGGAGGTTTTTATCCTCTATTCCTGCTGCAGTTCCTTCTTGTCATATCCAGGGCTCTGCCTGGTCACCAGACCTGGACTTAAGATATGATTTGCTCACAGATCAGGTTGGCACAAGTTTCTGGCTGTTGTTTTGCTCTCACTCTTGACTTTCTTGCCTCGTTGTTTTTTATTTGGGGACTCTCCCCTCTTTCTCCGTGCCAGGGATGGGTTTGTCTGTCGGTGTCAGCTGCACTTCTCTCAACTCTCTTCTTCCTTGAGGCTGCAGAGGTCTGGAGCAGCCACAACTTTTCACCTCTCCTTTTTCCATCTGTGGCACATGGTTTAATCCCCTGTGTACTTACAAGTGCTGTAGTCTCAATTTCATCTGCGAGTTTAATACGCTGGTGTCCGGGCGAGACTGAACGGGCTGTGCTCCCCAGGAGGACAGGGGGGATGACAGAGCTGTCCCTTCTGGCCCCAGCTTTATGAAGCCTGTCTAACTGATATTTTGTCATAAATCAGCAGCAGCAAATTAAATGGGAGCCCACAGCCTCTCCTACACACACACCTGCTGACCATAAAACCGGGGAGGAGGGGCTGAGGGCTGCAGGGACACAGCAGTTGCCAGCTCAGATCCAGCCCCGGATAACTGAAGGTTTTTAGTGACTGGAGGATTTGTAGCAGCCTTTGTGAAATGAGTTTGGTGGCCTCTGTCCATTTCCCAGTGAGCATAAAAAACTCAACACCCCTTTAACGGCTCCCATAAACCAGCATAGGCTCTCCTTTTTAGAAGTTTTGTTCATATCGGTGTGCATTGGCTGAATAATGATTTTTTTGTTCATATCAGTGTGCATTGGCTGAATAATGATTTTCCTTGTGTTGTTGACTGGTTTGGGGGAAAAATAAGGGTGTTTGTTTTTCATAAGTGACAGCTTCCCAAAAGCCACGAGTTCTCACTGAACTGAGCTGAGCTGCACAGCCATGCAGAGAATACAGTAAAGACAGACCCTCCAAAAGCACCTTGTCATGTTAAGTTCTGGTTCTTAATTTCTTTTGTTTAGAATATATAAAAAAATCACCATGAAAACAGCTTTGTGGGCTGAAAATATTAAGAAAATAAATAAATAAATGGAGCAAACCCACAGAAAATATTTTCATACTGACTTGAGCATTTCAAAGCCCCAGTCACTTTTTCACCGGGGAAAAAGGACAGCTGGGTTCATGTTTCTGCCCTGGGGTAGTCAGATAGTCCAACTTATTTCAGAGTCTGAAGTAACAGTGTAAAACCAGACTGTCCTCCAATGTCCAGTCAACACTCACGGGACATGTGCAGTCACCAAGATGATTCATCCATCCCAGGCTCTTCGCTGGGGCCCAAGAGACCCTAAATTTTGCCATACCCAGCAAGACATCCCAGAGTCCCCAGGAATGCCAGCAGACCTCCAGCCTGTTCCCTGGATATTTCCAAGCATCCCTAAAAAAAAAAAAAAAAGAAAAAGGAAGGCTGACAAAGTAAACTGTTCTGAAGGTGAGGAGCAGTTTTGGCTGATCAGAAGCAGTGGAACACTGAGCACAGCTCTCGGAGCAGTCAGACACGGGCAAGGGGCTGGGTACACCTGGGGATGGGGGGAAGGAGTCTCTGAGGGGCTTTCACACACACTGAGGATGCACTGAGCTGGACAGACCCACCAGGATGATGGAGTCCAGCTCCTGACCCTGCAACCCCACCGTGTCCATCCCTGGCAGCGCTGGCCAAAGGCTCCTGGAGCTCTGGCAGCCTCGGGGCCGTGCCCGTTCCCTGGGCAGCCTGGGCAGTGCCCAGCACCTCTGGGGGAAGAACCTTGCCCTGCTCTCCAGCTTGAGCTGCCCTGGCCCAGCTCCAGCCGCTCCCAGGCCCTGTCCCTGTCGCAGAGAGCAGAGCTCGGAGCTGCCCCTGCCCTTCCCCTGCCGAGGCTGCTCCTCAGCAAACACCCCGTTCTCCAGGCATGGAAGTGGGTTCATCCACACGTCAGAAACTCCACTGCACAGAAAGACTTTGGGGGCCGTTTGGGTAAAAGCAGCTCACGGGGCTCACGCTTCCCCCGGGCGCTGGCAGTGAGGGGAGCGCGGCCGGCGCAGGACGAGCTCAGCCATGGCGGCCTCAGCTGGGCCCGAGCCCACAGCCACGGCCCCCCTGCTGCGGCCGCTCTGCCCTCCTGGCCGGGGACAATGGCCACGGGGACACTGCCCAAGGAGGGGAGAGGGCGACTGTGCCGTGAATCCTTCCCAGCCCAGCCAGTCCGGGGGAGGGGATGGCTTTGTGGGTGATGCCCGGAGGGGCTGACCTAAAACAGAGGCTGGACAAAGTTAAGGGAATAAAAAGCAGTTCTGTTCATTGAAGGCCTTCAGGTGCATTCAGGGCAGTCCCAGCCCACCCAGGGGCTGCACCCAAAATGGACAGCGGGTCACGGGTTTTTCACATTTTATAAGTTCTGTCCATTTGTATATCAGGGCTTAATCCTCCAATTANAAAATCCTAAGGCATCACGGGCACAGGTGCCGGGGTGCCGAGCCTGTCCCCACACCACACCTGCCGCAGGACCCACGGCTCCTCCATGGATATGCAAACATGAATCTCATTGACCAAGAACTGAACTCTAGTAAAAATCACTTTATGGCCTTCTTTGTGGTCATTGCAATGAGTCCAGATTTATTCTAGTTTTGGGGTTTCTTTGCACAGGAAAATAGGTCCCCAACAGCAAAGCAATCGCTTTTTTCCTCCTGAAGCTCAGCTCTGGGCTCTTGCAGTGTGAAAAGCCACACTACCAAAAATCATTAAGTGGTGACTGCCTGTCCCACTGTGAGTTTAACAAGCCTGAGTTTGAGAAGAGCATGGTGTGGTAAGAGGCACTGAAGACATGCTTTGGAAAGAGCTCATGGGGTCTCAACATAAATTCAAGACAGGGAAAAACAATTTCAAAATTATTATTTCTAATACCCCTGGATATCTACTTTTACCCCAACACTTATCTCAAGCCTTATTTAAGCTAGAAAACATACTTGGAATAGATTTTCTTTTCCCTTTTTGTTTTTTTCTTTTTAAGAAAGCAAATCATAAACAAAAAAATATTTTTGCACACTGGTTTCTCAAAACAACATGAGTGATTTGCAAACCCTAGTCACCTATTACTTCACCCCTCTAATTACAACCAAATGAACTCTGCCAGCCTTTCTTCCTTTCAGAATTAAACCGTTAATGAAATTAGGAGAAATGTTAACTACTACCAGCAAGATGGCTTTGTTGTTATACTTGTCTTTCCCCATCAAAACACGTTTTATAAAGACACCAAAGTTCCCACAGTTTTTTGATGGGTGTTTTGTCTCCCCACAACACTACTGATCTGCAAGTTATATTTCTTGCTCACGGTCCAGACTGGGTGGAAAGCAGGCTGTGCTTGCTGTGGATAAACAGGCAGGCACACACTTGTAAAGCCACCACAAGAAGTTAATGCACAAACAACCCTCAGGCTTGCACCTCCCAGCTCCAGAACGAGCAGTACTTGCTTATTTTTACTGTTCACATGCAGATGATTCCAGTCAGAATCCTTTTTTTCATACCTACCCTCTTCTCTCAATTCTTTTTGGACTTAAAAAATTGCTCTTTGTGAGACAGCATGGTCCACCATGGCCAGAGCAGAAATGCTTCATTTGTTCTGTCCGTTTGACCAGAGGGGAATTTCTGAGCCTTTCAAGTGAGAACTGGTTGCCTGTGAAAGGTTAACAGTCAGAAAACTAAATCCACCTCGTTATCCATCTCCAACATTGGCAATTGGCCTCGATGATCTTAAAAAACCTTTTCCAACCTTGACATTGAGCCTTGTGCCAGAGGAGGGAGGAATTGGTGCAGCATCTCCCTGTGGTGTGGGCGACTCACATACAAGTTCTTGCCTTAAGAAAAATATTATTTCATTTACAAAGGTGCTTTTAGCATCTTGGTTGTTATCATTGAACAAAAAAATTATTAAAGGTCTTAACCATGGAAATAATTCAAAGTGAGTGTAACTGACTGGACAGGAAAGTTTTGCATAAAGAGAGCACACATTTTGTCAGCTCTGAAAAGTCCAGTTGCTCAGAGATCAGCCACATTAATTGTCCCTTCACATCATTTAATTTGTAATTCCCATTTAATTTGAAATTCCTTCCCACAAAGGAATCTCAACACCAACGCAGAAGCGAGGCTATCACTCTGGACAATGAATTCATGCTGTATATAAGGCAGTGGATGTGCAGGGTAAATGTCTATAATGCCAGGGATCAGTGAAGTGCACACAGTTACAGCTCAGGGGGAACCTGGAAATGTGATTGCAGCATCTGAGATGAATTTAACTTAATTTGTGACCTTGTCCAACACGCAGTGCATCTTCCTCTGGCACACCTTTGCAGTTAGTGCTCCCTGAATTTCCCACTTGCAGAGTGGGGCAGCTCGAGGGCAGCTTGGATGTGTCTGATCCTGTGGTGGTGTCTCTGACTGCAGTGGTGCCTCCTGCTCTGAGGGGCTCACAGCCTCTTAAAAAGGTGTGGGATATCACCAAGACCTAAAATGCAAGGTCAGAAAAGAGAAAAAATAATTTTGATACTGAGTGACAGTCGCTTCCCTGTAGCGCTGCTGAGTGGGACAAAGACGTCTGCTGACACTTTCCTCACCTTCCCTGTCTGTGTGCTGAGAGCAGAGCTGCCTCCCCTCAGAGCAACCACCAGCTTGGACTTTTAAGTTATGAAAAGACCACCCCAGAACTGCCTGGATTTCATAATTGTTCTGATGGATGAACTCTCTGTGCCACAAGGTGACCCAGGAGCGCAGGATCTCGGGGGGAATGGGGAGAATTTCACTGCAATGTAGATTGCAGGGAGGCCAGCAGAAAACTTGCTCTGGTGTTGGAGCCTTTTCTTAGCTCTGCTTTGCATTCATTTCCCCAAAATATTCCTGAATTATGTAATACCTTCCACACTCAATGGCTTTTTCTAGGCTGTCATCTTAATTAGTGCGCTGGGTTGCCAGTTTGCCATGTAGCAATTAATTGTAATGAGGTAATGAGGGACAGATTGGATCTGTCTCTTATGGATGTGGGTGCCAGGCTCAGTCCAGCAGCATCTCTGAGGACCTGTCTGGGTGGATTTTCACCCTGACCAGAGCACAACAGGGCACAGCAAACAAGGACAAGGCAGCTCTGCCATCCTGCATCACCCCAGGGCTTCTGCTGGCTGGAATTATCAGGAAATCATGGCAGCATCTGTCCCAGCAAAAGGGAGGGAGAAAGGGTTTTGAAAGCATCAAGGAAGAGCAGTTCAATATTTGCAGAAATGGAAAAAATTTTTTCATGGAAAGCTGAAATGTTGTGTTTCAACCATCCTGAAATTAAACTTTCTTTTACTCCAAGATGACCTTTTAAAAAAAAAAATCATCAAACCATATTTCATTAAAAACAAGGGAAGGAGGGCTTTAAAGGGATACGCTCCCAAAACCAGAATGATACTTTTCAAGTAAACCAAAAATGTTATAGTTCTTCTATTTCATTACAAAATCCATCAAATCTCAATACCTCACAGACTGCACTCCCCCCTTGGGTCTCTCCCTGTGATACATCTGTGGATTTTGCCAGGATATTTTTCAGGCCCTTCCTCTCCTCTCCTGCACCACTTCCCTCGGGAATCCAGCCCTCTGCTCCCCACCCTCCCAGCTCTGCTGCTCTGACATTCAGTTTGTTCCACGATGTATTTAAAAGCAGAGCAAGCTGCCAGTTTGCTGCAGCTCTGAGCTGGAGCCCTTTGAAGGGACCCAACAGGGACTGAATCAGCTCCCCAGGGATGCTGCGAGTCAGCAGACTTTGCTGCTCAGCTGCCACAAGGTTCAACTGAGGCTGCCCAGGGGAAAAAAAAAAAAAAGTAAAGAAAGAAAAAAGGAAAAAAAAATCAGAACTGAAGCTGGGTAAAGGCAGACTGGAAACACTTCAGACAGTTCCTGGAAAGTAAACAAAGAGAAAAGGAGGGAAGGGAAAAAAGGATGCAGGGAGAGGGTCGCTGCTGGAAGGCACCCAGGGGCTCTCAGAGTGGCCCTGGTGGGTGTGTGCAGATCACACCATGGGCTGATACCCTGGCATACGAGAAAATGAACTTTGCAGCTGCTTCCCACTGAGAGACAGACACGGGGGGCTCAGCTGGTGGGTAAAGCTCACTTTTCTGAGGGCAGGAGAGTGTTGGGGGGCAAAGCCTGTGTCGTGCTCCAGCTGTGATGTCTGGAGGAGAGAGGAGCTGTGGGAAATGCTCTGCTCTGCTCCGTGAGGACAGGAGACCCCGAGGGGCAGCCCCAGCAGCCCAGGTGATGTGGTGATGGGCAGCTTCACCCACGAGACCTCGAGCAGAGCCTGCACGCCCTGGTGGGTGGAGGAGCTGCCCGCGGGTGCTGCACATCTGCTGCTCGTGCTCGTGGGCCTCAAGGGCTCTTGGGCCAGGTTACTCCTCACTGTGCTGCTATTTTAATTTTAAATCTCCCCAAAGACTGCCTTGGAAGCAAAAAGTATCTCTCAAGAACCATTCATAAAAATCCATGTGTATGGATCATGACAGTAATATTTCAGCTGCAAGTTGAAATTTCCCAGATAAACCAAGGCTCTAGCAATAACGCTTCTTCCCCCAGCATTCTGTTGTAAAAGTTAAGGCTGCAGTTTCACAGGAACTGCTCTTTGGAGTTATCTCTGCCTAGCTGCCTCCATCAGGATAGGAGCTTAGTGTTTAAAAACAGCAATATGCAGTAGCAATGATGCATTCTTCCTGGGTCACTGCTTGTCTGTGTAAATGTGGCCTATGCAGAGAGAGAAATCTAAAATTTTAAATAGGAAGGAAGGAAGGAAGGAAGGAAGGAAGGAAGGAAGGAAGGAAGGAAGGAAGGACGGAAGGAAGGAAG
>VZTX01008505.1:0-44347 GCA_013400915.1 Pardalotus punctatus | reverse complement strand
AGAAAGAAAGAAAGAAAGAAAGAAAGAAAGAAAGAAAGAAAGAAAGAAAGAAAGAAAGAAAGAAAGAAAGAAAAAGACATAACAGCTCTGTCCTCTCCTAAACTGCTCTTTCGGCACTGCTTGCCTTCCTTCACAGAGAGTGTGAGCAGTGGCATGACAAGAGGAAATGGCCTCCAGCTGCACCAGGAGACGGTCAAGCTGGACAGCAGGAAGAGTTTCTTCACTGAAAGGGTGGTCAGGCCTTGGCAGGGGCTGCCCAGGGAGGTGATGGAGTCCCCATCCCTGGAGGTGACCAAGGAAGGACTGGACTCAGTGCTGCTGGTGGAGTTGACACGGTCGTGTTGGACTTGATGGTCTCAAAGGTCCTTTCCAACCTCCATGACCCTGTGATTCTGTGATTGTAGCCCTTGGGGAAAAGTCTCTCTCCAGCTTCCTTATAATCTCCCTTTAATTATTGAAAGGCCATAATGAGGTCACTCCAAAGCTTTCCCTTCTCCAGGCTGATCAATCCCAATTCCCTCAGCCTTTCCTCCCAGCAGAGCTGCTCCATCCCTCTGATCATCTTCATGATCCTCCTCTGGACTGGCTCCAGCAGCTCCAGCTCCCTCCAGTGCTGGGCCCCAGGGCTGGAGCAGCTCTGCAGGTGGGGTCTCACCTGAGTGGGCAGAGGGGCACAATCCCAATCCCATTCCCAATCCCTTTCCTGCTGCCCTGGCTGCTTTGGATGCACCCCGGGATTTCTGGGCTGCAAACACACATTGCTGGCTCATATCCAACTTTACACACACCAATAGTCTCAAATCCTTCTCTAGAGAGCTGATCTCAACCCGTTCATCCCAGCAGGTTTGCAGTTGCATTCCAGGCACAGGATCATCCTCCTTTCCTCCCTCCTTTGGCAAACATTTCCATTTGGTACTCTTAAGGGGCACAGTAAGTGGGGAGCAACTTATTCCTTGGGGATGGTGGGTTTGGAGTGCGAAGTGGAGAATGTCCCCATGGAAATTTATCTTGGAGCCCAGTTACTTGGGAGAATTTTCTCCCAAATATCCTCAGATTCAAAAGTTTAAAGAATACGTGCAGGTTTTGGAAACAAGGCTTTGGGGTTTTTATGGCACTATTAACTTCCAGCTTTCAGTATCATCAGCTGCAGAATGGAAAAGAGACACGTTCAGTGCTATAAATCAAAACTGAGAAAAACCTTCTGTTTATTGAAAAAGTACGGATGCCTGCCAAAGGGGCTTTCTCTCTTGAGAATACTGACAGGCTTAGAGTACATCTGTATGTTATCCTCACTGGATCTGACAAGGGAAAATAGCCATGGAACATAAATACCTTTGCTTTTGTCATATCACATCAAGCTCTGAGAGATCTTTGGAACATTCACATATTTATGAATAGAGGCTGGCAAACTCAAGGATCAGTGTTTCTTCCAGCCTGGAGACAAGCTGGGCTTTCTGTGACTGCAGCATGGGGATCCTTCTTGGCTGGAGCTTTAGTAGCAAGCACGAAAATAGGAAAAACAGGTAAAATAGGACATCCTGCACTAAGGCTGCTAGAAGCACTGGCAAAGCAGGGTGGACTAAGGTAAGAATACTCAGAGTTGAAAGCCAGTTTGGCCTTTTGTTTGTACACCACAGTTCCAGAAACAAATCTATTCCAGATTGTGCAGGGAATGTTTTCTACACTTTCCTAACTGAGGAAGAGACATTTCTGCCTGTGGCAGGGAGAGAGAGTTACTTCCATACACCAGCATTCCCTGCTGGCTAGGAGGAAAACAGCAATGGAGAGAAAGGAGTTTCCAAGAAACCCACATCTGTAAATCCTGTAAGCAAGGCAGGTGTCAAACATGAATATGAAAACAATCTCACTGCATATAAGAGGAGTTAAAAATAAATTGTCTTGGTGTTGTGATTTACTTACCCACCCCACATTCAAGATGTGCTCAAGGCCCAGCAGCCAAATTGGAAGCAGAACTTGAGTGTCCAAAGCTCCCAAGTGGTTTGAGTTGGGATTTGTACCACTTGCCAAACTCACATCTAGGTTTTGGCTTTGCTCCTTCCTCACCAGTCTTCCAAATTTTCAAATACAGAGTATGGATTTGAGCACATTCCTTTCTAGAGTTTCTGATTTCCCTCTGAACCAGGGTTCAATGGGTGTAGCTCCATCAACTTTTAGCTGATTTTGTTGGTATCCGAGAATGGACTCTTGGTTTTTTGACTCATGTCCTTTCTTTTAAGCAAGATGCAGAAGGACTCTGATGTGTGTGCAAGTGAGAATATAAACTCATTCACTGTGCTAGATATAGGCTAATATTTAGCATTTAAAGAGAACCATGTCCACTAAACAGGAACTTCCAGGCTGAGTAGACAACCTCAAAGAGCCCAAGCTGAGCATCTGCCCTGTCCCACTCATTTCATCCCCAAACATCTTACCTGAGCAAAGCTTCAGGAGGCAGTCCTAATTTTGAAATTACACTGTCTAAAATCTTCTAAAAACACACATCACCTCTAACACTTTATCCATTCACTGAGCCTTTGGCAGGGCTTTTGCACCTTCATTCCTCTCTGACTGGGTGTTCTGTGAAACACATTAAAGCTCAAAGCCTTCTCAAGAGTCTTACTTTCATTTAATAATATTTTTTTAATAGCCAAGTGAAGGAGCATTTAAACATTTTGATAAATTATAAAATAACAGGCTGGGAAAAGGATTCTGGGTATTGTATTTGGGTTACCTTAACATCTGTTCAGTATTACAGAATTTTTACATCCCCAAAGAAGTCTTGTTAGGGTTGGAGGCAAAGAAGTATTTCTGAGTAGTTCCCTTTTTTTTTATTATTATTTTACCGCATATGGTGTCCTCCAGGTGCACAGGTCTGAAGGTCCCTTTTTTGGGAAAAGTAAGCAGCAAACCCAAGAAATGATGCCAGTCCTTGTGTATGTTTCACAGGAGGTTTCCAAATAGTGTCATGGCCGTTGGGAAGCAACAAAGGCTGAGACTGTTTTCAGTTTATTCAGTGTTGTGTTATTCATTTTTCTAGATGTTGAGTAAATTTGCTCTGAAGAAATTGCTCCTTTACTGCCTCAGCTGTATCTTCTTTATTTCCTCTCCAGGTCAATATGCAAATGCCAGCAGACAGAATTTCTCTTTGTCTGGCAGCTCTTGCACTGCACACACAAGTTCACATGTTAACATATGTGCTGTTTATTGTTCTACCCAAATCCATACGTGTCTGTTTGTGTGTGTGGGCCCATTTTGTTTGTGTGGAGGTGGTACACAAAATTTTAAAACATGATTCCCACTGAAAAGAATAGAAGTGGATTTCATAGAACCACAGAATATCATGAGCTGGACGGGATCCACCAGGACAATCAACGTCCAGCTCCTAGACCAACCTAATGGTTGGTAAGCTTTGGTTTAGTTAATGCTTGAGATGTGTTATCCACTGCATTTTCATTAAGGCAACCTCCTCTAACTCTCAGCTGTCCTCTCCAAAAAACAAATATTTTGAAGGCATTTTATAGCACTTGTGTTCTAGTTTTGAATGTCTCATGCAATTTAAGTGCAGGTTTGCTTCAGAAAGGCCACGAAGTCATACCTGTGTTTGGAGAACAAAATCAGATCCTTTAAGGATTAAATTATTTTGCTTTATGTCCAGGATATTGATTGTAGAGGGTCACCAAAGTTTTTATTTTTATTTTTACTCAGTACAGTAATAGGATCTGAGAAACACAGTTCTGGTAGGATCTGAGTACCTGGGACCTTGGACTCACAATAAAATAACTTTTCTTCAGAAATTTTCTTCAGTGCGACATAAAAGCAGACCAAGGGAAAAAAAAGAACTAAGCAGGATGGGGATGATTTTGGGGATCTCAGATATCTACCACTGAAAGAGAACTTCTGTGAATTTATACCTGATGCCTGATGCTTTTCTCTCTGATGGTGGAGTCAGACAAGAGACTCCCCCATATGAAGATGTTCTCAGTCAGAGGAGATTCAGGGTCCCTCTTCCAGCTGATCCCTTGAGGATTTCTCACACAAAACGGAGAGGTGAGGCTGTCTGACAGAAGAGACAATCACCTGTCATTTCATTTGGGAAGTGCAGTTTATGGACCATAAATTACACCAGGTTCACAAACCTGAAAGCATCTTCTCTTCCAGCCTTTCTTCCACAACTCCCTTTGATTATTCATTCTTCCGAGAGACATGACAAAGTACAGGTAATTTTTCTGGTGCTTGGGCTCATGTATTAAAATAAAAAGTGACTGAGATGGCAAACAAACATCTCCTTCCAGCTACAAAGTGTTCCAGGCCAAAGGGATGACAACTTTCATGGCTCCTGTTCCCATAAACCATGGCCCATTCCCTTAGGCAGCTTCTCTTTGTCGGTGAGACATTTCCACAGAGCTGCAGAGCAAGGAAGTGATGAAGAGTTAGGGGAATGCAGAATTTAATGCCCTGCATTTAAAGGAAGACTCGGGGTATCCCATTGCATTTCTCCCCCCACTGAGTAGCTTCTGGTGCCTTTGGGCTGCTACAGAGGAGTTACGCAGTGGATACCAATGAGTATTTTCATTTTCAGATGTGAGTATTCATTTTCAGTAGCCTGCTAGCAAGAATCAGAACTTCTAATGGAAACATTCTCAAGGGATCCCCACACACTCTGTATTTTCCTCGTAATGCCGTCAGTGGGTGAAGGAAGCACGCTGGCACCGGAGACCTCAGCTGATGTCACGGCTGGAGACAGGGCAAGGGGAAAGGCCTGGAGAATAAAGACCCCTTCTCCTGGAAAAGGCATTACTGAGGCTCTGTCACAAGCTGGTTTCTGCATCTTGTGTGCACGTGCAAAAAGGATGATCCCCGTCCCACACACTTCACAGCTTGGCCATCATCTTCAGCCTGTGTAACACCAGAGAGGAGAAAATCCACTGTGTGGTGGTCAGGGCTCAAGAAATGCAATTATCTTTTTTTTTAAAATGTCGTTTAATGGACTCTGAAACCAAGAATTCGCTCTTTGGAAGCGTCCTGGTGAGCTGGGAGCAGACATCCTGGGGGGATGTGGATCCCCGTGCATGTGGATCTGCTGTGGACATGCACACCCCTGGGCTCCAACACCCACCATTCCCTCAAACCTGGGCACTGTTTGCGTGTTTAATTGCAGAATTTTTAGCATTTTTGGCATTGGCATTGGGAAAAATTTGCTGATTTTTCAAGCTGCAGATGCATTTGAGTCAGATTAGCAGGGGCAGCCAAGGAGCCGTATCACTGTCAGCCCCGAGCCTGCTGTTCTCACAGTTCCTTGGAGCCACCCAACATAAAATCTTCTTTCCAGGAAGCCAACAGTTACCCTGGGAGGGACAGCTTGGGACAAGAGATCGAGGGATTGTAGAGCTGGGGCTGAGGAATTCAAAGTCCTGGGGAGTGAATCCAGTGAGTAGTGATTGCTTGTTAATCCTCCATTTTCTTGGGTATTAAATTCACTTCCAAGCCCATCAGTAAGCTCTATTCACATTGCAAAATGAGTCATCTTCAAACTGACTAAAATTTCCAGTCATCCTGCGGAATTATTGTTTCAGCCAGTCACTCCATAAAATTACTGTTTAATTAACTTCTCAAAATGTGGCGTTATTTTTCTACACATGCAGTTCTACAGAACCATGCAATCATTTACTTCCACACTTGAGATTATTTGGTAAAATTATTTAAATTGTCAGTCGTTCCACAAAATAGTTACATGTCTCATAACCGTGAAATTTATTGTGGGGCCTTTAAGACCGTTAGGGACGATTGTTACAGTTACTGTGGACACATCAACAGCATATTTCAGAGTATTCTAGTCACTGGAAATTAAACCTTTTCTCTAAACTCTCATCCACAAGCACAAGCAATGCTTCCTTTTCAGTTTTTAGGTGCACAGCAGCTTCTCAAACTGCTCTGCTACATAGAACACCCCAGCAGTCACAAAGGCCTGAAACATTTCATCACGGATGCCATAATATGATGACACCTTTATTGATGTGTATATCCATACGTGTGCATGCCCAGGGTTTTCACAGCCACCCAGATGACAAATCTGAGCAGAAATCTGCTCTGGCCACGTACTCAGCAAGTTTCCCTTACTGTCAATTAACAAAGTGAACTAATTTGGTATCTGAGATATTTAATTCAGCTGGTAATATTTTCATCTAAACTGCACTGTGGTGTTTGTGCTTCTCTTTAATTCATCAGAGTGTTGGAGGAAGGAGAGAAGGAATTATTTTATACCTTCTGAGCAACCATAATTATTAGAAGTTTTGCTGCTTCTGCCCAGCATAAGTTTTCAGCATGAAGTTGTGAGCTGCAGTGGGGTTTTTGTAAGAAGAGAAGAGCTGTGGGTCTGATAAAAGGAAAATCCTGATCTTTAAGGAGCAAAAGCACATTGGACACGGCTTTGTAGTGGGAGAGATACCCGAGTTACCTTTGTAAATGCGGACTTGGGTCAAAGGCACAACGTGCAGCCTTTTGCTTTAATTCCTACAGCCTTCTGGACCCTTTCCATCAATTTCAGGGATATTTGGTCAAGCCTTAGAACCTCCTGTGACACACGTGCATTAGCACTCAGGTTGTGCAGACATTTCCATGTAAAGGTGTGCTTCAGGTGTGGAGCTCTGTCAGCTGCACTCATTTCAGCAGGCAGACCCAGAACTTGCCACACAAATGCCTGCAGGACAGAGACTCTTGTGATGCTCAACAGTAATTGTTTACTTTTATTTGTGCTTCTAGTTGCTATTTTTCACGAGCTGCTTTCAAAAATGAAAAAAATAAAAGGTTATGCATTGAATTTTCTTTCAGTTGGGAAGTCAGTTTACAAGTTGCCCTTTCTTTGTTATTTTTCAACACTAAGTAGGCATGAAAACAGACCTGTCCCTAAACATACAAGTATTCAACAAAAAAATCATGAAGGAAATGCATCTTTCAACAGTTGTCAGCAGATACATTAGGCTTTCTGTGGCAACAGAAGGATCATCTATCCCCATAAGCTGAAATTCCATTGTCTTATCCTTTTCCTTTTTTTGCCAAGATTCCCATTGAAACGATTGGAAAATTTTCATTTAACTTTCCTGAGCTCTGTATCTGTCAGTGCTGTCCCCCTGTGACCATGAGGACATTTTGGAGTCTGCCAAAGAGACATAGTGCAGGTTGAAATGAGAAAAATGCCGTACGTTTTTTGGGTAGAGCAGTTTATTGTCTTACAATAGTTAAAAAGAGTTATGATGGGGTTTTCCCCTGACGTTATTTAAAGAAGAAACAGCATTTGTTAGAGACAAGCCTTTGCCAA
The DNA here is from genome assembly GCA_013400915.1 of Pardalotus punctatus. NCBI lineage: Eukaryota > Metazoa > Chordata > Aves > Passeriformes > Pardalotidae > Pardalotus > Pardalotus punctatus. The sequence continues at coordinate 37,032 of VZTX01008505.1, read as the reverse complement.
CATATACTTTCTAAACCATAAAAAATTCACATGGTTTTATCTTATTCCCACTGAACATATTTTTTCCAAGCCAAGCCAAGAGCATCCTGACAATGGAGTACAGAGCTCAGAGCTTGTCCTGGTGCTCTCTGTGCCTTGGGGCCCTCCTAAACAAGCACTGGCAGATGTTGTGAGCAGTGGTCAGGAAGATAAGAAAGGGGGGCTGCTTCAACAACTGAGAGTAATTCTCGTGTACTTTAACTACAAAGAGGAGTCAAACACCACACACAGCTCCTCTGCCGTGTTTTCCGAGGGGGATCACTGGAGGATTGCCGCAGTTACGGAGTTAAAGGTTTATTTTCTGACACAATGGGTAATGCTCGTGGAGAGTCCAGCAGCCAGGCTTACAGATTAAGGAGGATTATGATATTGGTGGGGATAAATCCTCATTAACTTCAGTTTGGGACAGCAGTTCTGTGTGCATGGAGCAAAGCAATGCCCTGGGGGCTGTGGAGACATCAGGCTCCTCTGAACATTCCTGGCAGGCAGAGAGAGATCCCTGGAGTTCCCTGACGCTTCTGATAGAATTGACTTGCACCATTGGCTCTTTTTTATGGTTTTGATTTGATTTCACACAGACTTGAGGTACAATAGACCAACCCCTTCCAATGGTACAGACATGTTCTTCTTGTGTTTGGGGTTTGTGTGTCTGTTCCTTCTCTGCATGGTGTAAAGGTTGATTGAATGTACCCCTGAAGTGACAGACACATCAGACCAAGGAGTTCATGAGACCTGTTGGCAGCAAAAGCCAGCCCTTTAGGAGCGTTTAGCATTTCATGCATGGCAGTCCTCTGTAGCTACAAAATTATTCAAGGTATCACAGCCATAATGACCATGTAGAGCTTCAGCTGGCAGGGCGATAAAAAATTGAGACAGAGTCAGTAAATGCAAAGGAATAGATAAGAAGAGGAGGAAGAACCTAAGAATTTCTGTACTGAGAAGGCCCTGCATGAGCAGGTAGCACTCACAAAGGACAGATCTTGGAGTTGTTTGGTACAGACCTCTGAGGCCAGCAGTGAAAAGGGCATTTGGGAATTACTGGCAGAGAAATGAAAAGTGAGGAGAAAGTATATTGCGTTTTATGGCAGCATAAATCCCTGGTGACCCCAACTTTCAATTGAGGAGACCAGGACTATTCAGTCTGGATAAGAGTCACTGGAGAGTGTCCATCAGACCAAACATGGCATGTAGGAGAAGAAGGATCAGTGGCCATTCCCTCCCTCCAGCTGTACAAGAAATAAAGGACAACAAATAAGAACAGCAGTTATCAATCAAAGGAAATGCCATTTGTTTGTGGCTAACGCTGAATGCACCATTGCAGGATAGTTTAGATGTGTGTAAACAGGTCCAAAATGGTAATGTAGGCAAATTAACAAAACCAGGGTGCCCCAAGTGCTCTGACAATGTAGTTGCAACCTTTGGCCACAGTTCACTGGGAGAAGGGAAAAGCACTGGGATAGGGAAAAGCAAACTCTTCCATTGTCTCTTCCTGGACATCAGATACAGGATGTTATGTATAGCTGGACCTGGATATTCTTTGTCGTTTGCTTTTCTGTTGTTGGTGGGATTTGTGGAAGCAGGTAGAGAGGTCAGGCAGACAGGCTTCAAGATGGCGAAGAAGAAGGATTTATTTACAAGAAGTTCTTTTTATACACACTAATAAACAAGTGTCTGTTGGTCAAAGACAATCCACCCCCAAAGACCTATTGGTCAAGGCTTGTACAACATCTAACACAAAACACAGAGATTAAGAAAGTACAGTTTATCTGTATTCTCCATGAGAGAGAAAGGAAAATTCTAAAACACTGCAACTACAATTCTTATATGGAACAGACAGTGTGCTGCTGTATTTTCTTTCTTAGATTTATCTCTTAGACCAAGACCTCTGGCAACTCTCATGGGATTTTTAGCAGCAGTATGAGGATTTGCTTCAGGCTTGCAGTGTGGACGCTTGTTGAGGGGGCTGTGTCTGCTTCTACATCAGGCATATTCTTCTTTCTTCCTCCTTAAGCACATCTTGACCCTTATTAATTAACAATCTTTTTTACTCACATGCACTACATGACTGATAAAGCACCCCTAGGCTACTATAGACTTAGCTTTTTTTTTTTCTTTTTGTTTTAAATTTTTTATGTTGTACATCCTACACAGGATGGATTGCCCTCCTCACTTCAAATACATTCTGCAGTCTGTTCCAGCCATCTGGCACCCTCTTCTCCAAATTAGCATGGTAACAGCTCATTTTCTCCTGGGACCATAAGTAAAACATGGTCCCTCACAGATGTTTTGTTGCATGGAAATATTCACAGCTCAATTTAAGATGAAGCCCAACAAAACATGGGGAGCAGGATGAGGGGGTTCAGTGTGTGTATTTCATTAAAGCTGACTCATTTACAAGATGCATATTCACTTATCTTCTGTGGGTATGGTGTTGGTCAGGACTATAGCACCGGTATTAAATGAAATTTTCTGCTGTTTCATGTCCACATCACAGGCTCCACAGTAGAGACTGCTCAGCAGCAACGCAGCTTCAGGTTTTCCAGTGTAACATTTCTCATTCCTGCATCCATGAGAATAAATTCCCTTCTTTTTAAATGATGCAAAACAAAACAACTTGGGTTTGGGAGGATCTACCAAAGTCCCTGGCCTTTTTTGTGTGCAAGATTTTTCCTGGCACAGTTCAGGGCGTAGGAACAAGCAGGGTGCAGGCTTGGAATATCTGGAATTACTGTTGCCACCAAATCATGTCTCCCGAGATTCCCACTTCTAAAGGGGTCATCAAATCAAAGTTACAAAAACAGACTTCTAAAACTATAAAGGGTCAGACATAATCTGCATCCTTTCCTATCTTACCCAGCAAGAAAATTGATTTAGTTTCTCATGCAGGCTGGCAGTGGCCTGTGCCAGAGAAGGAATCACCACATTTAAAGATTTACTGAGAGAAATATAGTTTTGGTGCCTGGAGTGCAGATCTGGCATTAAGGGAGATGAAACTGTGATTCAGGTCTTGTGTCTGAACTTGGGAAAAGCTCTGAATAACTCTCCATTTTTTATTTCCTATCGATAATGAGGGTGTTCGTGTTTCCTTTTACACTTCACTAATCTTGGCTCTGTAAAATGTTTAGGACAAGGGAGTGTTTCCTCAGCAGCCAGCACAGTGTTTATGGATCACTGAAAACTCTAATGCCACCACTTGCTAGGCCACTCATTCTGGGACAGAATTACACAGACTGACTAGAAACTAATGGGAAGTGGCTGAAAGCTTAGGGAAAAAACCCCACTTCTTTACTCCAAAATGTTCAAAATGAAACCTTACATTCAGACAGAAATTTAAATAAATTGTTAATGCAAAGTGAGGTGTGTGGGGGTAACAGCAATAGAGGGTCCTGTTCACTCAAGCTGGGCTCTGCTTTATTAATAATTATATTATAATGACACACCCAATGACACATTATATTATTGATGTCTCGTTGGGTGGCTTTATTGCTTTCCCCTAAAGCCACCCAAAATACTGAAAGGGACTGAAATGTGCAGCTCTAACCCAGCCTGGAGCTGCTCCATGTTGCTCTGATACCACATCTGGAGCAGAGGGGGCAACTGGTATGGATGTGAGGTTAAAAAATACCAAAAAGCAATCAAGTGGAACTAAGTGGAATTGGAGAACAGTACAAAATATTTGGCCCTACAATTATTCATGTTTCACCAGTACACATTTCCCCTGCTGTATCTCAAACTTGAGCTGAAACTTGTTTTTCCTTCAGTCTGGTAATCTGCCCTGGTCTATGACTTTGAAACCATCCCAGCATTAAGGCCATGTCAATTCATCTCGTTGAAAATTCCCAGTAAATTGAAGACACTGAGGCAATTTTTAATGGGAAGGGTTGAGGCAATATGACAGTTGCCCTAAAATGTCAGTGTAAAAACTTTATTGATTCTGTAGGGAGAAAAGAAACTTACGGAAAAATATTTTCAGCTTCTGTATTGTTGTGATTGTTGTCCTCTGTGAGGCACCTTTTACATTGGCTGCTCTTCTGAATCAGCTGCCTTTAGTGACACCTGAACCAGGCACAATTACTGCTTCTGGGATAATTAATTACTGCTTCTGCGTAATTAATGCAGCTGGGAAGGTTCACAGTAAGAAACATGTCCTTCAGGAGGAGATTCGTAAAGCATTTTGCAGCACAAATAAATATTCTTCTGACTCCTGTGGGAAGTTTGTTCACTTATGGTGATGCACACAGATACATTTGCAGTTATCTAGAGGCCAGAGTAACTTTGCCCTGAACAAAAGGAGAAAAATACTTGATTTTCTTTTCGTCAAAACTGATTTATCAAAAATAGTGGATTTCTTGTCCTACAATTATTGCTAACTTTGACCCAGATGTGTGGAAATAAAGACTGTTGGAAAGGAATACAAGGTTAGAATATGGATATAGAGTTAAAAACTAGGGGGGAAATATGGAGATGGTTTAAAACAGTTGCATCAAGCTCTTAGCTCTAGAGCCTTGATTTTTTTGTTGTTCCCCCAAGTTTAAGGAAAGATGAAAGCCCTCATCCTCCTGTTTTGCAAGACCAACTGTGGAAAAAACTGTTAGTTTTTTTTAAAAACAAAGATTTGCAAGTAGGATGAGAATATGTGGGACCACAATCCCTGAAAATTTGTGCATTGGTTAATCCATCTCTAGAGCTACCTGGGTCTTTCTACAGCCAGAGGGTGTTTTAATCATTTCACTGCTGTTGAGCTTGAAGATGTCCCTAAACTCCTTAAAAAATAAAGACAAAACAGCAGAAGGAAATTTATTTAATTCTTCCAGCAAAGGAGAGAGAGGGTTACATGAATTCAGAAAGAAATATGTTGTAATTCTTAATGCAAATTAAATATTTTGAGAACACTTCCTACACTAGATAAGCCCTTTCTCAAGACCAGAGGGAGATTTTGATTTCCTTGAGCTCCTTCTTCGGAATGAGAGTTCCTGCCAAGCCAGATTTGCACAGGCACACAACCGGCCTATTGCTTCTTTTTTTATAAATCACGCTAAGTTCACGTCAGGCAAATGTACAAATCCACTGCTTGGCATTGTATCCTGTACTTTGAGGGAGCCACGTGCCATGGGTGTGCTCGAGTGCAAAATCCCGTGTTGATTTTGGACACTTTGTGCTTATAGAGATGCATTTTGGCCTGTGTGGGCCGGAAGAGAAAGCAGTGACCTGAATAGCCGAGCATGAATCCCAGTTAAAACATTTACACAGCTGAGAGCAGGAATCTCTCCTGAGCACGGGAAAACAGTTGGAGCTGTGAAATGCTTTCCAGAGCATCGCTGCCCGAAGGAGCAGCACGAGGAAAAGGCTGCTCTGGAGATCACATTTGGAAGGGGCAGGGAGATGTTTCCATTCCCATCCCATCCCTGCACAGATCTGGTTTTCCTTCCTCCCTTTCGCTGGGGTTGCCGCCTTCCAAAGCAGGGCAAAAATAATAATGAAATATCCTGGATAATCCGCTAGGTTTTACCCTACATACAGTGAGAGAATTTCTTCTGTAAATAACTCATCGCTCCTTTCTTGCCTGAAATGTTTGTGTGTGCCCATGTTTATGTACAAATTATGGATGTACATGAGGGCACAGACACACAGGAACTGTCAGGACAAGGACCAGGCTGGATATTCAGATATTGCCCCAGGAACCAACCCAGAGGAGGAAAAAGGTCTCACAACAGAGCTCCTGTGATCCCACAGCATTTGGGGAGCCCAACATATTTTTTTAAAAAAACAAGGTGGCAACCAGGGCCTCAGCAGTCTCTGGGTGCCCTTAGAGAGGCTGCACGAGATTTTAGGAGAGCTTAAAATCCACTCTCAGTGGATTTCGATTCTTTGCGGGGAAAAAAGGCAGTTGAAAATGTTGGGTGTTTTATTTTGTGAAGGGCCAGCACCCTTTGCAGGGAAGCCCTGTCGTTCATTGTCTCAGCAGCCACCCTTTCTCTAATAAAAATTTGTGGTGCAATGAATGAACACACACACACACACACACAAAATTAAGGGGAAAAAAGAAAAAGAAGTAATCAAGCAGTTCTACCTGTGAGAGATGGAGACAAAAGGAGAAAAAGAAAATGCCTCTCAGACAATACTCATGTTGCTTCATAAACTACTAAAAGTCTGAAGAGTCAGTACAGACAATTGTGATGAAAATGTGTCAAAATACATTGTGTGATTCTCTAACTCAAATGCAAGTGTTTTGCAAATTCTGTTGAAATGCATAAAGTTAAACTTACACACCCATTCCAAAATACTGGGGAATAAGAATCTAGTTACTCCCATGTTTTCAAAGTTAAAAGGAATACTGTGTTATTTTTCTGGCAAATTCACGAATGAAACTGGCATTGTGTATTTCAAATAGCTGTCATGATGGATTGGGTGTATAGCAGTGAGGAGTGGGGAAACTGTGTCTGTCAGGAGGCATTGTGTAATTTCTTTTGGATTTTCTAACAGCTAGCACGTGGTACAACACACAGAAAGCAGTCACTGATGAAAAGGAAGGCAGTAAGAAAAACATTGATTTAGTGGGACATCACTTTTCAGTTATTTTGAGTAACAGTCATAACAGGAAAGTCAAAGAAACTTCACAAAGGAAAACTGAACTTCTTTCCTAGAAATATACACCAGAAAAAAACACGAGGAATTACCTTTCTAGATGAGCTTATTGTCCTGGTACATTAAATTATGAGTTCTAGGTGTGCATCAGGCTTTGTCATCAATCTAGCAAACCATGTCATCTTCCCACAGCACAGGCAGCTCTACCTGACAGGTGACATTAACACAGCTGCAAAAAATGTTCTGAGGACAGGGCGAGGCAGAACACAGAATTTTGACAGGCAAAGGGATGAAATACCCGCGATATCTCCGGCATTGCTGGGCAGTGGCTGTGGGGCAGTGCAGTGACACCGTGCCCTGTTGGGCACAATTCTGCTCTCTTGGGGACTCCTAAAAGGTGCTTGTAGTTGCAGTGTTTAAGGATTTTTCTTTCTCTCTCATGGAGAATATAGATAAACTGTACTTTCTTAATCTCTGTGTTTTGTGTTAGAGGTGTACAAGCCATAACCAATAGGTCTTTGGGGGTGGATTGTCTTTGGCCAATAGACACTTGTTTATTACTGTGTATAAAAAGAACTTCTTGTAAATAAAGTGCTCTCTTCGCCATCTTGAAGCCTGTCTGCCTGACCTCTCTACCTGCTTCCACAAATCCCACGAATAACAGAAAAGCAAACCATAGGTGCTGGCTGCTGTGGTGGCTGCAGGGGCAGGATCAAAGGCACGGAGGAGCAGGGCAGGAAGTTCACAGGCTGCGTGTGACACAACGCGACGCTGAGACTCCTCCACCTCCAATAAGCAACCACTAAAAATACCCCGGCGTTGTGAGCGCTCCAGCACGCTCAGCTAAAAATATTGGTGCTATTCTCTCGCCACAGGATACCAGTAACGTCAGTGGGAGCCCACTGGAAGATGGTGGGAAGTCTCTGGCAGTTACTCACATCCTGCATGAGTCCGTGTCTCCCTGAAATCCGCAGCCGTTCCTCAGCGCCGCGCTTGTTGTTGTTTAGGTGGGACACAAAACTTGTTTATGTTCATCCCTTTTCTTTTAGCTCGTGCTCTTCCTTGAGAGAAATCATCTGAGAGCGATTTAAGGTTTAGTTAAAATGCACTTCAGAGTTTGGGACCCTGTGGAAATAAAGCCCTAGGAATTATGGCCTTTCTCATTTCTCCCCAATACCTTCTTAGCTCCAGGCACTGCTGTTATTTAGCATGTCCAAGGCTGGTTTTCACTGAATTTTCTTTGTTTGGGGATGTTTTTCTTATTTTTCTTGAGATGTCCCTAGAGCTTGGTCCTGGATCAGCCGACCTTGAAAGAAGTTTGGGCATCTTTTGTCTTCTCTCTTTTAACCAAGCCTCAGTGCTAAATATGGCTGTATACAGAATAACACCTTACTTACTTCTGGGTGTGTGTTGCCTCATATTTCCCATGAACAGACACACAATATCTTTTTTCCTTCTTGCTTTGCTGTCTGCAGTCCAAGAGGGCAAAGCTATTCTCTTTCCTCAATGCTGAGAATGTGCTCATGCACACTTGTTCTAGGTAACACCAAGCACATCAGCTAATGGTACATCCCTTCATTAAGGGGAAAAAAAATCCCTTTATAAATAATTTGTACAAACTCAGTATCCTACTATTTTATGTTTCTCCAGAGCTCTCCATTTCTGAGTGGTCTGTATTGCCACATGGTTGCATAACCTTAAATTTGGGGGGTATTATTCTTCTCCATCAGCATTGACTCAGTTTCTACCCTGCAATGCTTTTCATGCAATGGTTCTGAAGTCAATAAGGTCACATTGCTGAACAAAATGAGACAGAATCTCATTTATAACGTTGTCAAGATACCAGCAATAGCCTTAAAATTACAGGGCTTTTTTCATACCTTCTCAGGTGCATTACTGATATCTGGATATTCCAACTCTCATGCCAGTAGAACTTGCCTCAGGTGATTTTTGCCTTGCCAGGACTTTCTGTTTGAGATAAGGTTTAGTGGGCAATAAGCCTTCTGCTCAGTGTTTTCTTATTGCTCTGAAATGAAAAACTGTGACCAAAAAATTGTATAAAGCTGATAATATTCTTGATAACAGTGAATGAAACGTTGTTTCCATTGCTCCTCTCTATTTTTATGGAAAGCTAAACCAAGCAGTTGTAAATAAAGCCCCTGAGAACTGGTCTACCCCTGCTGGTCTGGCTCAGGGAGCTGCCTTAGACTGAAATAAATGCCACAAACAGCAGGTGTGCTGCTCACCAGCTCTGACACGGCTGTGTCCTTCACCAGAGCACCCATGGGCTCAATTAAAACACATCATTAAAACAGTCACAGCAGAGAAAGTTTTTTATGCCATCATAGCCCCTGAGGACGGGCAAGCTCACTGAGATGTGGCTGTGTCCACTGATGGAACACTCGAACTTTGTCTTTCATTTTAGTCTTCATTTCTGTGCAGAATGATTTGATTTCCAGAAACACACATCTTCTTGATCAGCCCCGGCATAAGCACAGCAGAATGTGTATAAATATAGAAGCCTGTTTATTCCAAGATTATTTTTTTTCCATGCTGCATCCGGTCAATAGTTTAGATGAATATTTAGACAGTTGAATGAAATCAGGGCTGGGGTGCTGGATCAGCTGTAAAGGTTGTGGTCTTCCCATTATTTGAATTATCTGCCTTCTTTACATAAATTAACAACTATGCTCCAAACAGTAAAAACGTTGCAAGTGTTCAGCAGCCAGTGGATTATTTTTAAATACCTCATTTTTAAATCATTGTTATTTTTTTAAGAATGTGTGTCTTATAGGTCTCTCCATAATCACCCAAAAATTGAATTTGGGATTTTCAAATACATCTGCTGATTCTCCATAGGTGACTTTTAACCCCAGCTCACATGGACACTTTGTTGAAATCAGAAATACCTTTGGGTATTAATTTTACCTGTTTGGCCTTGGGAATATCATCTTAGTTTACAGAAAAAGGAAAAATTTGCCATAAATAAGGTATATCAAGGTGATCTGGAAAAGACATGATTCTGGGGAGAGATGGGGGAGATGTCTTTGAATTCATAAATGGGGGGACAGAGGCAGCAGATAACCATTAGTAACCAAGTTTTACAACAAAGTGACGGGGCACAAAAAATGACATTAGCAGGACGGGGGGAAAGGAGAGCTCCCTGTTCTATTGGGCCAGCATGGAGTGACTTTGCAGATTTTCGTGCCGTGGGACAGAGAAGAGGGTGATATTCCAAGGGGTTCCAGGGGATGCTGGCCACATCCTGGAGCAGGAGGACATGACTGTCCATGCTGCACATCCACCTCAGGAAGCCCCTGAGGAGATGATTCCTGAGGCCAGACGAGGAAATGAATAATGCTACACAACCTCAGCTTGATGCTGTCCCATAAACGTCTGCTGCTGGAAGCAGAGGACGTGCTTGGTGGCCACTCGATTTTCTGTGCTGCATTACACCTCCTGCTCTCTTTCTTGTGGCATTCTCCATCTTTAAAAGGATCATCTTTGTAACTTGAAGAAGTCCTGCGATGCCATTTTGTTTTCTTAGAAGAAACATAAAGGCTGTACAGATCTGGGTGAATTCAGGCACCCCTGTTATTCCCACTCTGCTGCTCTTTCCTCCTCAGTGGCTACTGCTCCTTGTGTGTTACACCAGTGTCTTCTTGAGATTTCAGCTAACCTCAGATTTACATGACCTAACATTGTCTGAGCCTTGCAATGAGTCCTTGTATCTCCAATGTAATCTTTCCCTACAATTGTATGTCCATTTCCACTTCCATCGCCCTTAGGCCTTGTGTCTGCAGGTTCTTCTGAGGTTTGTGTGCAGCCTGGCTCCTTTTCCTCCCTCCTGAAAGGCACCTGCTTCCTGGAGACCTTGCTCCCCATCGAGGAGTTCCAGAAAAGTGGCTCTGACCAGGGAGCAATTACTCCTTTGTTCTTCCCTAGCCTGCTACAACCCAAGCACAAGCATCTGTAAATCCCAGATCTATTCCTAGGCAGAGGCACTGCCTCCCTGAACCTGTAGAGTGCCTAATGAAAGGTTATCAGAACACTTAGAGATAAAAGCAGGTCTGAAAAACAAACAAGAATACATGTATGTGCTCTCTACACAAAATTTAAAATAGAATCATCATCATCATGCAAACCTAAGGCTTGCCCCTACTTGCAGCAGCAATGGGTTGTATTTGGGCATAAGCAGTTGCTGTGGGGCCTGATCCAACTCCCACATAAGTCAGCAGGAGCCCTTAAATTCCCTTCAGTGGGAGTGAGACCCGAGCACTTGGATATTTTGTGAACACTGACATTATAGGCTATAAAAAGCAATGCTTTGGGTTTTGATATCAAACCCAGCCACGGCAGGGACAGACTGACTCTTGAACGTGGGTCCTCAGTGCTATTGTATTGAAGATAATAAGTGCAGTTCATTGCCAATCTCTTTGTTATTACTGGTGTAAAAATAGATCAGTCCAGGCAACGGGATTAACCGCTCCTTTATTTCTTGGCTGGCTTCCTTATTGTTGTTGTTGTTGTTGTTTTTAAATAGTTTTCCTGTTCTGTTGTTGCAGATGAATTCTGGTAAATATTTATCCTTACACTTGCTGTAAAAACGTATCCCTTTCCTGGTGGGGCACTGCCCAGCTCCAGATGTGCAGAGCTGAGCCTTTGCCAGAACAAAGAGAGCCCCAAGTGCAGCCGTACATTGGAGAGGGGGCAAAAGGTTCGTGGCATCTCCAATGCTGTGTGTGGCTTTGCTGAACGCAGCTGTCTCAGATTTTAGGGGTGTTTGGCTTGGCCACAGCTGAAAAGAGTCAGGATGAAGAATTAGGGGCAGCAAAAGGGGAGAATCTTGCCCTGTGTTACTCAAGTCACCCTGCTCATGACCCAGCCACGTGCTGGTGACACAAGTGCAGTCACTGGGGTACCCAAAACTCCATTTCCATCAGCTCTCCTGGATTCTCCTGCTTTGACCTCGTCCTGCTCTTCTCAAAGGGAAAGGGACCAGCATCCCACTGGAGAAATGTTTGCTGAGCTGCATGTGCCCAGCATTTGGGCTGAAATTGTGTTTAACCCACTGAAGAAGATAAATTCTTCCTTTTGCCTTTTTATGACAATTTAGTGGCAGATTGACCATCAGTGGGGGCTTTGGAAAAAAAGCCCAAGCCAGGTGGAGTCACCCCTGCTGCAGGAAAACGTCACACGAGAGTTCCATGAGCAAAGTGGCTGACAGATAACTTCAAACTGAGCTGCTGTTCCTAGGGCACATCCCCATGGAAGCAGGAAGCAGACTTCCAGAACATGAAAGAAAGATTTGCTCGCTTATCTCATTGTATTCTAATGCGACTTGAGGCAAACAAAAGGCGGCTCTGGGCTTTGTTATTTTAATTATTCTGTGCAGCCCATATAGAGCAGCATCGTACTGTACAGTTAAACATAACTATTAATGGCCTGAATGCTGTACATAATTCCAGAAATTGCACAGAATGCAGGAGATATTTTTCCTAACGCCCTGCCCTGACCAAGGACAGCTTTGTCCAGACCTCTGTCACATCATGGGATAAGAAGAGATGCACAGATAATCCTCACCTGGCTGCCTGTCAGTTCTGCACATATTTCCTGCTGGGAAATCTCCTCAGCTAGAACTGAACTGAGTATAAATAGCTGTATTTTATGATGGGCACTGAAATTAGAGTTCTGGGCTGCAGCTTTTTTAATTTTTTTTTTGGTTGGGTTTTTGGTTTGTTTTTTTTTGCAGCTATTCAGAGTTACAGCCATTCATGTATTAGTTATGGTTCAGCTAGAGTTTGAGTTCAGCTAAGATGGAGGAAGATGGGTGTTGAGCGGAGAAAAACTGGAAAAAGTTGGATGAATATTTGATTTTTTCAAATGTGAGAAAATTCAAATTAATATGAGAAAATCTGCAAAGGAAAGGTTAAATTCTGCCAGCTCCAGTCCTAGAAATAATCCCTTGTTAATGTACCAAACCAGTCACATGAGCTAAATTTTACTTGCAGACTCTTTCCTCAGATGTGTTCCCACCCTTCTGCAATTTTTGTTTTTAAATATTATTTCCACTAAAAAGGTTAAAACACATTTGGCTGTTCTGATTGCGCATGCATGATGGCGTGATCCATTTTCATGATGTTTTTCAATATTCATGACAGACAGTCCCACCCTTTAGGCTGAAAATCCCTTTGATTTCAGGTGAGGATTTTTGCCTAATGATCAGGCCCTGGGGTGTTTGGCTCATCAGTTGCTACGTAATCAGCTAAGAAAAATTTGAATTGATAAAAAGCAGGAATAATGGCACAGATTGCTGGCAGAGCAAACACATTTCAGGGTGTAGGTGTAAGAAAAATCACCCCCTCAAAAAAAGAAAAAAAAAAATAGAAATGCAACCAATGTTGTGTGTGCTACTGTGTTATGCACTCACAACAGAAGAGTAAAGGAAGGATTCAGACAACTTTGTCAACCTGACCCAAAATTGGCCCATGGAACTCTGTGGAAAATCTGTGATATTCCCAAGGTTTGATGAGAAAGGAGCACTGTAAGCATTTTTTAAGGCACCATTAAGTCATCAAAGCGCCTGAAGCCCCTGCTCTGGGGAAAACACACATCTTCTATATCTCACACAGTATTAGAGGTTGGTTCCCACCTTTGTAATAAAATGTTTTCTGTCCAAATGCGGCACAAAAAGCATCCAGTCTCTGAGGCTGTTTTCAGGTGGCTTTTAGCCACCAAAGCTCCTGGTGTTTCTTTAGAGCATTTTCATTTTCTGAACAGCATAAATGATGTCACTTATCGATTGCCAAACCTATTTCATAATTTCAATAACCTCCAGGGGACTGATTAAATCTGAAATACTTTGGCCTATTTTAAAGGAAGTCTAATTGTGTTTTTAAGTCAGCCTTGGAACACATGATTCTTTATTAACCTAATAAGCCTCCATTATCCCATTCCCAAAGTTCTATTCAAGCCCTGTATTTAGTGTAAAGTACCGTGCACTGGTTAATTAGAGCATATTATCTTGGATGAAAATGCTGAATCTTATTCTGCAGAGTCAGGGCTTGGAGAATTTGTTAATACTCTGCGTGTACCCAGCTTGGTTCTTATCTGAGCCCTGGCATGTGTTAGCAGGGCAATTACCTACTTGCAATAGCCGCCTGCTACTTGGCAGAGCGGAGTGCTGAACAGAGAGTTATTTCAGCAAAGATAGAAAAGTGACTCATTTTGATTACTCAGTCGTGTCCTCTCCCCCTTGTGCGTGCACAATGGGAAAGGCTGATGGAGGCAGGGGAAAGAGGAGCAGCATGTGTTCCACTCACTTCTCGTATTCACCACCTCGCTGGGGCAAAGCTGAAGAGCCAATAATTATGATATAACACGAGTGAGAAAGAGGACATTTCACCTTTGCACATTTGGAAGGCGAATCTGCATTTAAAGGGAAATGACAAGTTGAAGACGTCAGGGAGCGAAGGATGGCGATAATTCGATTTCATTTTTGTTTGCCACAGTTTCCAGTCAGCTTGGCCTTCTGGTCTCTGCCTTTCTGTTGGTGCTGCAAAAAGGAGAAGTGTTCTCATCCAGGCAGCACCCTGCTTTAAAGGAGTGTGGTACATTTGACATGAAAAGTGCATTTACAAAACACACTCTTCCCAGCCTGGTCTGGGAAGATTGAGTAGACAGTGTGTGTCAGGTATCATTTGTAAAGCCTCCTACCGACTCTGTGACCCCATTCCCATATTTAAGTGATCCAGGCCTATGGAAGTCTCCTGAGACTCACAGACCTTCAAAACCATCTCTTACAGACATATTCCATCATTTAAAAAGTTTTTTCATTAAACAGCTCACCAGCTATGCCCACTTTCCTACTGAAAAAAAAATTATTAAATTAAAAAATTTGCATCACTAAAAACTGTTATCAGTAAAAAGCCAGAAATAAACGGTTTCCCTCTGCAACAATCTATTTTAGGTTGATGGCTGTGTTCAATAACACATCATTATGCATATTCCATGCTAATTAATTCAGTAACAGCCCCTTAATCTAATGCAACCTTGTTTCAAAAAATTGGAAAACGCTTTTCAGGAAGGGTTTCATGCCACCCCTGCGAGGTTTAGCCTAACGGTGTCATTTGAAACACATGCAAATTTGTGGTTGTACATCTGACAATGGCACATGAACAGAGCAGCAGCATTTAAAACACAGCATACACAGTAGGTCATTTTAATCTGGAGGGCAGAACAATAAATCCTTTTTGCCCTTCCTGATTTTAATATTAAATTACCCGTTTCATCTCTCGCGACATCAGCAGAAGGACGTCCCCTAAAAAAATAACAGTTTCAAAGCCATGAGGTAAAAATCATCAAATGGCTTTCTAGAAATTTCTGAAATTAAGCACTTAAAGAAAAAAAAAAAACAACAACAAAAAAACAAAACCACATCAGCACGGAGTTGCTGGGAAAGCCCTCTCGGCCAGTGACCACTCTGCTGACGGACACTGCCTGACCTTTCACCAGCGCTCTGTGGCTCCCCTGGAACCTTCACCAGTGACCTTCACACCTCCCCACTGCTGGGACCGCTCTCCTCACTGAATCCCAACTCTCTGATCGCTGTTTTGATGAGATTTTAAATTTACATGGCTTCAAATATCCTTTTAGTACCCTCCCTTTATCCAAACACTGGTTCTCAGTGGAAAATTGTGATGGTTCTCTGCCAATGAGAACATTAAGACATGATTTTAGTAAAAACGATGCATAAAATTTTGCCCAAATGGATACATTTGAACCTTTTAGAATGCAGTAACTTCAACAATTCTATATTTTTGTTCCACAAAATGATTTCCCCATTTTTCAGCCATCTCTAATTTTAACAATAACTTGCAGGTGTTTCCTGTTAAGTTGGTAATAACTGTGTCCTGGGATAATAAAACTCTTGGGTTTGGCCCATTTATCATATATAAATTATAACTTAAAGGTGCATCCTGTTTACAAGGTAATAATTATATATGGGACTAAACAAACTCTCCTGGAGCCAGTCCAATCTATTGTTATGTTGGGCTTGGAGAAACCTCAGATAATGCCATAGGTAGTAAAAGTTGACTCTCCCCTCTTCACAAAAAAACGGGAAAGAGAGGAAAAAAAAGTTTGGTGTTTTGCCTAAATTAGGAAATCAGCTTTGAAAAACTCAGCAGCCTCCAAAATGAGCAATCAAATGATGTTCAAGCTCAGCTGATGGCCAGGCAGCGAGAGCACACCCGTGTGAACTCCTCGGGGTGGACATCAGCCGCGGACAAGAGCGCAGCCCTGCAGCCCCTGCTCGGTGTCCCCTGTCCTTCCAAAAGCCCCGTGCCCCTCTCTGGCTGTGCCCCCCTGGCTCTGAGCCAGCAGTGCCCCATCCCAACCCCACTGGCCTCGGCCTCCCCCATCCCTCCTCGCTCTGGGATTTTCAGACATGTCCGTTTTATTCAGGACAGAAAACCCAGCAGGTTCAAAAAACCCCAAAAGCCTGGGCAAGGAGGTCAGCGACTGAACCTGCGAGTCCTCTGTTCCACAGCTGCCCCACAGGGAGATTTGGGGTTTCACACAGTGAGATTTGGGGTTTCACACAGGGAGATTTGGGGTTTCACACAGGGAGATTTGGGGTTTCACACAGAGCTCTCCACCTTGCCCCAATCCCTTACACCGATGATCCCAAATTTCCAGCCCCTTCGGCAGCGCCAGCCTGCAGAACCTCGTGCCGTGGGACAACAGTCCCTCCTTTGTTGGGGTCAGGACTTAGGGGGCTGGGGAAGGAATTTGGGTTGTCCTGTGTGCGGAGGAAAGCGTGAAGCACAGAGAGATACCAGCACTCAAAAAAAGCCACCAGAAAAATGAACTCCAGGAGCCATGGGTGCATTCACTCACATTGTAGCTTGGCTCCAGTGTTTCACTGTTATTTCTTAACAGCAAAATAAGCAGCAAAATAAGCNAACAGAAAAAAAAAAAAAAAAAAAACCCCAAAAATTTTTTTTTTTTTTTTCCCTTTTTTTTTTTTCCTTTTTTTTTTTTTTTTTTTGCTACATACTGCACAGTATGAGTAATTCAGGGGGAGAATAAAGGCTGGCATTGTATAGCACACTTTCTCATGCGCACACAAACCTCCTTCCAGCTTACTGAAGGAATCAAAGGGTGGAGGGAGTGTCTCCAGCATTTCATGTAAATGACGTCTTTTTTTTTTTTTTCTCCCATTTTAATGCCACCATAAACTCGGTGTGATGAAGCATTGATGAATAATGAGCCCATGACACATCGTACTTTTAGAACAGCTCATAGATTTGGCACATGCCAGGCCCCATTTGTGTCTTTTTTTTCTTCCCCCCACCCCCTGCCCCCCATATTCGGGCACAGGTTCACAAATACTTTTGCCATCACGAAGAAATGCAGCTTTATTTTCACACTGAGCAGCAATGGCATCTCTCTCTCTGTGGTGCTGTCAGGCAGCTCCTGCCATCCAAGCAGGGTCACACCCTGGCCAAAGCCACTGCCTGGACAGGCCAGTGGTCACCCTGGCCTGGGAGCCACCAGCAGGGCAGATGCTTTTGCTCCTCCCTCACGTCCCACCAGGCTTGGAACTGTCACCTGCCCTGGAGCACTGTCACAATGGCCCTGAGGAGAGAAATCAGGACATCCTCAGGAAAAAATGCAGCTTCTTATTCATCAAGCGGCTTGGAGGGAGTTGGGGGTTAACTCTCATTTTATTGAGGAGGATGCCCTTTTTCTGTATAGCCTTGTTCTGGATTTCTTGGCAACAACTGAATTTCTGGATTTAGAACCACCCAGGAAAGAACTAGATAAGGGTCAAGTCCCCAAGAGTGACCCAGCTGTCAGAGGGGGACAGGGAGACCCGCTGCCATAGGGGAAATCAAAGCCTTGGTGGCGAATCTCCCATGACAGCAGCGTTTCCATCCGTGTCTGCCGGCCCCAGGTGGGCACCAAGGTCTGTCCTTTTGCCAGCTCTGCCCCACAAAGGTGACATCAGGGACAGTGCCTGGCACGGACACACTGGACCCCCCAGCCTCACCCCCTGGGGGCTCGTGTTCAGCTGGAAATGCGGATTTCACCAGCTGGGGGCTCCCGGAATGGGGAGGCAGAAGGGAATTGGACGGTGCTGGAGACACCATGGAAGATGTTTTCCCAGGAAAGGAGGCTGGACAAAATCAGCAGTTTGGCCAAAGGGCTCATCATGAAGCTAGAAAGGTTCTGCTTTCTTGTTCATCAGTGTGAGAGCAGCAGCAGCACAAAGTTTAGTCTTATACAAATCCTCTCGGCGTCTAGAGCAGTGTTCAAAGAGTTTTCATTTCTCATTTGCCTTTATCACTTTGGTGAGATATGGGACAATCTTTTATTTTAAGCTTATTTTTTTCCAATAAATTCTTGTAAGTTTTCAAATATGAGAAAGGGCTTACCCCTGCTCTCCAGAAAGGTCCCTGATTTCCTTAATGGAGGCTTTCAAAGCAGCATAAAGAAACGGGATATAAGGAAACTACTGGAATCTTCATTGCTTTGAAAAAAACACATAAACACACCAGTTTAAAACCAGCCACTTTTCCCCCATTGTTGTCAAAAATCCTATAATGCTTTGCACATGGCTGTTTAAGCTGAAGGAGGTGACATCAGACACCCAGGCTGCCGTGGAAAACACAGGGAAACCTGGATATTGCTGACACGCATGGGCAGGTCCCGCTTTTCCAAAGTTAGCAGTGACCCACATGGCACAAGCACAAATTAATGCCATTTCTCAACTTGATTACGCTCATTTCCCCGGGTGACAATCTCTCCTGGGTGAGATAAGCTCAGTGCTCCCGTCACTCAGTTCAGAAAACAAGGTCAATCAACCCACTTTATCTCAAAAAAAAAGAAAAAAAAAAAAGCCATTACCAGCAATTTTCTCCATTTCGTAACAAAGCTCCAGAAGTTGCATGACCCCCATTTCTGACATCACAACTGCTTCTTTTTTTCCCTTTTTCTTCAGGCAAGCTGCAGGGAGGATTTGAAATAAGGAACTAAATTAGTTTCTTGAAATTGGCTTTTTGTGGCAAAAATGTAGCAGTGCTACAGGAACCACATTGATTGGAATTAATTCCCCAGGGGAATTAATTCCTTCTGGCAAAAATAACAGTTCCTAAAACTTTTATCAGTCTTTTCACACCAATAATTTATATTTTAGAACTTATTTTAAGATGAGGTTGTGTCTGAGGCTAATTATTTGCTCCTAGAAACAGATAAAGCTAATAGCATGCTGATAATCTGCTTCTAATCTCTCTGTACCAACCTCCTTTGGCCCCGTACAAATCTTCTGGTCAATGATAAATTTGGCAGCTCTGTTTTCAGCATTGGCCCAAACTCAGCTGATCTGAATGCTGTTTTTAAAACAAAAACCAAACCAGCTCCTCCTTTACACCGAAATACACGGTCACTGTTCAAGCTACAACTGGTTAGGCTGAAAAAGGGTTAAATCCCAGTTTTTCATGGCCGCCTCGAGTGCTCCTGTTTTATTTGCCTCCTTGATTTTAAGTCAGCCACATGCCCGCTGCTGAAACGACAATGCAGTCAGTGTCTGGATCTCTGACAAAGATCAGGCTTTCATCCCTGCTATTTGTGTTAGTCCTCGGAGTTTTTTAATGGTTTTTAGCAGAGAAAAATAACAGTCACGGCTTGGAAGTGTTTCAGAATGACCCAGCACTTCGCACGGGGCAGCCTTTTGGGGGATGCTTTGGGATCCAGGTTCTGGCTGCTGCTCCACAGGGATCTGTGTCCTTTCAGACAGGATTCCAGTGACTGGCACGGGGAATAGAATCATCTGCAATAATGAGGAGCAAAATTCTACATTCACCCCAGAGACTGGGGCTCGATGCTTTCCGAGAAGCTGCAGTCAAGTGGAGGAAAGGTTCATTGGATCCCATCAGGCAGGCCATGTGAGATGTCAGCTCAGCACGGTGTCAGGACGCTCACACCACCCCGTGCCACCTGCCAAAGGAGCTGTCCTCGCTCACCATGGACCTTCAGCTTCTCCTGCATCCAGATCCAGCCTAGACCAGTTGCTTCTCCACTTTTTTCCTTAAAATCTCTTTGTGCAGGAGGCTCCTTCCAGGGCTGTCTCCACGTCTTAGAGAGCATGCAGAGAGATTTTTGTTTCCTGTGCTCCAGCCCTGCATCACTCCATGTCCTCAACACTTTAAATAAGGGGTACCTTGAACTTCTTGCTCACGTGGGGTACGTTCCCACTACCAGTTTTTCCATCTCTGAGTATTCTTTGCCTTTAGCCATCATTCCCTGCTGGACAACATCTTGGATGGTTTTTTTCCTTCGAAAAGTGTCTGTTAAAAGTCTCTCTTTGCCCACAGCTGGCAGCACACACAGCATCCCACACAAACCTGCCCTTCCTCACATGAGCAGTTTGGCAAGGAGCACCTCGCATGGTTGATAGCTGATCCTTCTGATCATTTAGGGTGTCAGAAGTGGCCTCAGAACTTATCATAGGCCTCTGGTTTACAACGTAAACTTCAAATTTTCCCAGAAGAGAAAGGAATTTGTGCATGTGGAAAACTTGCCATTGTCATTTGTGTAAAGACTTGAAGATGAATTAGCAACAGTCTGATCCAAAGTCCACTGAAGCCAGTAAAGGCCACAAAGAATCAAATACAACAAAGATACAAAAGAGTACTGACAGCCAAGATATTATTATCCTTTTTTTTTTTTTAAATAAAAAACAGTCCAATCAACTCATTTATGCTCTGCAGCACAGAAATAAACATATCATGACAAATGTTTCTGCCTTGGCAAAAACATCTTAACAGAATAACAGCAAATCATCAGTATCAATCAATCCATTAATTTCATAACTGAGTTATGTAAGGAATTCATTTTGTACCCAAAGACAGACTGAGACTGCAAAACACTACCCTGTTACTAAATTACAGCTGCAGAGGGAGGGACTGGGCTTCTGATGGGCAAAATAAGAATTATCAGCTTCCAACTGTCCAGTGTATTATGAACTTGCTGGATTTAGCATCCTTGCAGTGCCTCTGCAGGAGCCATTCCCTGACAACTCCAACAGGATTATCAGGCAGCCCCCAGAGCAAGGGGTGTTTGACCAACGGGAGCTACAGCACTCCCCCCTCCTGCTCCCCCCAGCTCTGATGCCAGTTTTCTGCCCAGAAATCTTGCTCAGCTGAAAAAGAAATCCATTTTAGTCGTTTCCCTGGGACCACAAGGCTGAGCCAAGGCAAGGCTCCTGCTCCAGAGCAAAGCCCAGGGTGCCCAGCCATGCGTGGGCAGCTCGGAGGTGCAGGACATGCAGGGGGAGAGGCATTTCAGGAGTCAGCCGTGCTCCCATCCCTGCAGGAAACCCCAGGGACAGAGATGGAGTCCTGCCCCCAGCCCTGGCCAAAGGGCCAGGCTTCAGCCCTCCTCCCAAGCCTGACAAATAGATGGCCTTTGTCTGATGCCCCGGAGGGCAAATGCAAGCTAATAAAAACTTGAGTCCACACAGATAACGTATAATTGTAACTGGGTTTGAGGTAATGGTCTTCCAGGCTATCTCATTATTCTCTTTGAACAGGCTTTGAATTATGCTTTTGCAATTTTAGATAAAAGTGAACCAGTGGTTTTGCAGCATTAGCAAACTGAGTTAGATTGAATAGTTAGAATTAATGGGTACTTTGATTTCATCTTTTCTCTTTAACCTTGAAACCAGCAGTCAGGCAGCAAAATCATTTTTCCCCTGCTCAGGCTTTCTTCCTTCAGTCGTGTTTCTCCATTCTGCTCCCTCAGGCACTTGCTTCTGGTTTGTTTGGCTTTGGCCCTGCTGCATTTCCTTGCTTTCCAATCCATGGGTGCCCTCTACAACACCAGCACCTGCATCACATTTTCAATACTAAACTGTGACTATTTGCAATCAGGATGAAGTAAAAATATTTCTGTTGGTGGTGACCCAAACCAGTTCTTCTGGCTCTGCTTTTTTTTTCCTTTTTTTGCTTATTCTGAGTCGTTAGTGTTGCAGAGTCTGAATGAACCACAACAAACTCCCCTCACCTTTGGCTCTGGTGGCTCAGACACAGCAGGAGAAATCTCTGAGGAGCTCTCCCACATGTTCTCCTTCACCCTCAGGCAGACATGGTCCCCCAAACCAGCCTAAATCAGCTCCTCCCAGCCACGAGCCTTTGGCAGCCCTGGAATGAGCTCAGGCTTAGTCTTACACAGCCAACAAACCAAAGAGCACCCAAGTCCTGATCTGACGTGGCTGTCCAAGGCACCTCTGGGTCACGCACCCAGACCTGCCCAGCATTCCTAAATTTCCACTGTGGGGGCCACAGATCTCCTGGGGGAGGGCAGGGACCCTCTCATGTCCACCAGACCTGCTGGGGAGACAGCTCGAGCACGCCAACAGCACTGCAAATAAAACATGCAATGAATGCACAGCTGGTATGTCCAACAGCCTTATCTGAGTGCAGTTATCAGCTGGATGTGTCTCTGCATCATTTATTGCACAGCTCCACGTGCTAGTCCAGCTCCCACACCTTCCCCTGCTTTGGACCCGCACAAACGATAACAGTGGCAGGATTTACCGCAGGAGCATCGTGTCCCACAGCCCCTCCTCTTCTAATTTTCCCCCCACAATATTTACTTGAAAAATGTGTTTTCACAGGATTTGCAATCCACAAAGTTCTACAGACTTGTAGAGGGAAAAAAAAAAAATTCTCAGGTGCTACTTAAGAAATTCCTCATTTCTAAACCGCAGTGGATTAAAGTTTCTGCCCTAATGATCCGTGTGAGTGCTTTTGTGTAAACTTTGAATAACTATATTGATTACATTCTGTACAGCACAGGTCTCTAGACTCTTATTCTTATTTTCCTCTTCTAAAAAGCTCCTGTAAAGACATACAGTACCAGAATGGATTAGTGCATTAGCCCTTGCCTTTGCAGACTTACTTGCAATCCAGACAGGATTTGGATGAAGGGAGTCTTACCAGGCAGGATCACACTTCTTAGTGGAAATATTTCCATACCGAAAAAACGGGAAATGTACCATTTAGCCCAACCAACCTGTTTGATAGCCTTTTCTGTGCTGAGACATGGGGCTGGCCACAGAAACTGCCCCACCAGGCAGCACTGAGATGCCTTGACAGAGCTGTCCCTGAGCTGGGATAGTTTTCATTAAGAGCTTTTTCAGAAGAAGATAAAAGAAAGCCCTTTGGTGAAGCTGAGTGGGAGAGTCCAGCTGGCAGAACAGAAGTTACAGGTGAAAAATGAGGTTTATTGGACAGAAGGTTTGGGGCTGATGGAAAGAGCAGCGCAGTGCCCACAATTTTCTCTTTCCTCTCAAAGTGCCTCCATAACTATTTCCCTCCTGATGTTTTCCAACACAAGGCTCTTTCATGTAAGAAAATAGATGAGAAGGTGAACACAAGTTTTAGTTTTAAAATGACCTACAGGGCCTTCAGTCTGTTTTTAGAATGGAAACAGGATTTCTGCCTAAAACCAGACTCCCCACCCTCTCTTTCTACCCTCCCTTGTCCTTTCCACCTGTTTAGATGTTTTCACAGTGGGATAACACATTCATTCCCTCCAGACCAGGGCTCAGCTGTTAGGAATGGAAAATAAAACCCAAGTTTGCCGAGTATTTTTAGCCCAGAGAAAATAAAGCGGCTGCAAATACCGTACACCCCACAGCTCCTCCGGCTTGTGCAGATCCCTGCCCAGAAAGAAAGGAAACCACAGGGCCAGGCTGAGCCCACTGGTTTTATCCCGATGCCAAGTGACTCAGCCAACAATGCCACCCTTCTTTGCGTGCCTGGGTGTCCCCTCGGTGGTCCAGGGTGGTGGCCCTGGCGCTGTCACTGCCCCAGCCACACTCAGCCCGTGGCTCTCGCCTCGTGCAGAGATCATTTGCAGGTTGCAGATGGATCTCCCATTTCCCTCTGATCTCCCCAGCCTCGAGGGACCGGCCTTCTGAGGAAAGGGGATACAACACTAAACAGATGACACATATTTTAGATCCACCTAATGGCTGACCCTGCTTGCCAGGCTCCCCAAATGCCATTTGCTTTTAACAAATGGCCGCACCGGCTGTGGGGATGATATTTTAAAAATGTCTTTGAAAGGGCTGACTTGCCTCTAATGGCATCTGCAGCGTGTGTGCCCCTGACAGTTGTCCTCTGTGCTGCCAGGCTGCCCCCACTGCAGGTAAAATTGGAGTATTCTGAAATAGAAATTACACAGTGACAAGGAAATGTGTTTAGAAAAAGCATGTCCTGAATGGAAGAGGTGGTTTTAAGAACCAGAGGAGGATCCAGAACACCCTATCATCTGTGGCTGGGTCTCAGCATCCTTGGACTGTGAGCTGTAAATGGAGTTTATGCTGAAAATACAGCAAAGCAGTGATTTTTTTCATTTCTGCATTGACTGTGCAGCATCTCACATGCAAGAGAAACACTGGATGCTGGCAAAATCGTTAAAACATTGCTGAAAGGAAGTTATAAATCCTGAAATATCCTTTATGCAAATTTTTCCAATTTTCTGTCTCTGTCTTGGGAAAACCTGGCGATTTTGTACAAGTCCCTGTGCACATCTCAGACAGAGCAGCAAAGGCAGCCCAGCCCAGCAGCCGGAGCACAGGGATCGTGTTTGTCCCACTGATCCCATTCCACCCCAAACCCAGACGGCTTTCCACACCCAGGGACTCTCTGGAAGGACAGGATCTGGCCCAAAGGGAGGCAGCCCCGTGCTGAATTTCCCAGCAGGGCTGAGCGGGTGCCAGGGCTCCCCTGTGTGCCTGAGGGGGTCCCAGCACCTCGGACACCAAAGCCCTCCAGGCATCACAAGCACCTCACTTACCATGGAGGCATCACAAACAGCTCAGACACTGACTCCTGTCCAAGAAATCCTGGAAAGAAATATGGCAACTCCTTTGGGAACCATTCAACCCTGCTCCATCTCCATTTACTTAGTCATCAGCAGCACGCTGCTGCGGGCTCACTTAGTTGTAGGAGTATTCCCAACAGACCTCCTTAAAAAGCACTTTCTATTTCAGACCAAAAGCAGCTGCTGATAATGCTGCCTTAAGCTGGCCATTCTGCTCCTGGCTTCTATAGATTCCACATTTTTCCTATCCAGCCGGCACAACGTGCACTTCAGCTTCCACTCCCTGGGATTTCTGAAAATGCTCAGCGCTGACCTGACTGATCTCCCTGTAACCACCACCAAGTGGGCTTTGTTTTGCTCTTCTTTTTATTCCTGAAAAGATGGAGCACCCCCAAATAGCAGATCATCAGCGAAGTTAAGGCACAGTTATTCCAGTAGCTGACACACTGCTCCATGAACGCTAACTATTTACAGCAAATATAATCCCGGTTTATCTTCTATGAAATCTTTAGCACGTTATTTCTGGGAGTTCAGCTTACAACTGCTATGATTTGTGAGTGTGTAATTCAGGGAAACAGTTCTATTATTCCGCCTAGTTGGAGGGAAAACATTTTCCTGAAGCTTTCAGTCTTTCTGCAGGGAAGTGAGTAACATATGCCTGGTATTATCTATTAGCAAGTATTTTAACCCTCCTTGGGTCTGGCAACATCGCTGCTGGTATATGGCATAAATTCCTCGGGAATTAGGCTTTTTTTCTTTCAGTAAATCTCCAGTGAGGCACCTCCACCAACCCCATCAGCTTTCCCCAGCTTGGATTCAGGGTGTCCGTAAAGGCAGCTCTGTTTCAGAACTGCCTCTCCTCAGAGGTAACCAGAAGAAAAAGGGATTGTGAGAACAATGAAAACATTAACAACATGAGCCACATTTTTAAATAGTAGGATCTTTGTTTACCAAAAAATACCTTTTAATTTTAAGCAAGGATTCTCTTAAATGCTGGCTTTCAGTCTTTTTTCCAGTTCTGTGGACCCGGGGGGGTGGTGTCCACTGAAGGTTATGCTACATCAAATTCAAGCACACAAGCCCAAAACAAGAAGTCCTGTTTTTCTCCTTTTAAGCTCCAGAGAGGCCAAAAAGAAATCCACAGACCTCAAGTGATTCTGCTAACCACAGCAGAAAATATCAAATGTGGAGTAACATTAGCAAAAGTCTGCCTACAGGTCATGAGTTTCTTCAAGAGTGACTTTTTTCCCAGATGCTCTTTTCGAGCAGTCTCACAAAACCTTTGCTACAATTTCCTGTTGCTTGCAGGATGTAGGGGGAAAAAAATGGGCATTTCAGTCAAGGCACACATGGCCAAAGCCCTCTGTGCAGAGTCTAGCTCAACTGAAATGATTGTTAAACTGACAGGGACAGGAGCAGGCTCCAGCAGACAGCGAGGGCTTCTGAAAAGTCCATTTTCCATGGCAGGGAAACGGGAGAAGGAGTAAATTGTGTCATTTCTGCCAGGAGCACTCCAGATGCTGACTGGAGCTCAGGTGTTCGCATTTTGACTGCCCAACACGGGAGTCACTTCACAGGTGAGCAGGAACAACCTCCATCCATCTCTTCAGCAAGATGTGCTCTTAAATACTTATTTACAGCTGCTAAAAATCTCACTGTCTAAAAGCTCTCAAAAGAAGCTTAGGGGCTCCTCAGCTGTGGCTTGGATGTTAAAAATGGTATTTGGAGGAGCCTCAGTTGTTCTCTGAGGGAGAACAGATTTTTTTACTGACTTTCCCTTATGTAGATGATTGAATCAGAGCGGATTTTTTAAAAGTGGATTTTTCTCTCTCAGAAGCTGGGCAGTGGTTGCCTTGGCTTGTGCTAACAGCTTCGGGCTACCTGGTCCCACATGTGAGCAGGTAAATAATTGACAGATGGTTTTGTTCATGCAGCTAAGTAATAACTTTCAACATCGTGTCAGGAGAGATTAGGGAGCAGGGGAAAAATGCACTGAGGAAAGTTGGGGCTTAAACTTGTTACCCCCCATGCCAACCAGGGCTGGGGCGCCCAAAGGTGCTGTTAGAGAGGGTGTTTACAGGTGAGCCATTATCAGGTACTGATATAAAATACTGCTGAGGACAATCACATTTAATAAACTCCAGCTGCCTGGGAAATTAAAGCAAAATTCCTGCAGCAAAGAATGGATCTGAAAAACAAGCAGTGGTAGGGCTGCAACAAAGGAGCTGAGCTTGAAAAGCAGAGCAGTGGCTGAGTCAGGCTGTGCTTTGGAAGGGATATCAGATGGATTTTTTTCCTAGCTTTGCTTTTATGCAGAGATTTGCTCCTGCCAGCACAAGGAGACCACAGCCTGTCTTCTTTTGCCTTGGTGCTCCTACGTGTGCCCCCAGAATTCACCACCACTGGATCGTGGCTGGGTTTCTGGGCTGGCTTGGGAACTGCAGCAGTTTGCAGAGGTGTAATAATGGGTTTTATTTCAAAACAGAACTTCAAACACAAACACAAACAGCGAGGCCGGGCAGCCCCTCTCCCCTCCCACTCCCAAAAGTTGGTTGTCCTGCTTTCCCTCCCAGTTTTCTGCTGGCTCAGTGCCTCCCCAGCTGGCAAAACCGGGGGTGATTAAACCTTTTTTCCTAAGGCCAAAGGGGAACAAGACCTTGCTGGCTCCCCTCTGATGGCACAAAACAGCACCAGGACTGGTGCTGCCCTGTGCCAGGCACCACTGCCTTTGTCCTCTGCTTGTAGAACAGCCCCCACCCTGTGCTAGCCCTCCTTCAGGGAAATAAAATTAAATTAAATAGCAAAATAAATGCAGCCTGCCTAACCTCAACAGCTGCATCCTTCACCTCGTGGAAGTGAGAACTGAGGCTGATTCCCTTATCATTTCAGGAAGACCCAAAGGGACTGTCAGTGGCAGGGAGAGGCTTTAAGTGAACTGCTCTGGGTCCTTGCAGCAGCACAGCTCAGGAAAGGATAATCCTTGCTCTTTCCAGCCCGATGGAAACAGAGCCTGCCTTCTCTGTCATTTTCTTTTCAGGAGGCCTGGCACATCTGGGGCTGTCATAGCTCAGACTTCATCTGTTTTATGAGGGGATTCCAGCAAGTGTTGCCCATGGATAGTGAGTTTTCTTAAAATGCTTTCCCAGGGTAGGATAGGGGTTTTGCCCATGCACCTTCATTTCCATTATTTTCCGCATAAAGAATTTCAGACTACAGGTATGTTTAGTTTGGAGAGCCAGTGGTGCTCAGAAAGGATATTGATGATTCTACCCCATCTGAGAAAAAGACTTTTTGTTCTTTCCACCGAATCCATTGGAGTAACAGCCTTGCATCTTCCACCAAAGCTGATCAAGGATGTTTTATTGTGGTTGTGCACCAGCAAATCATGAGTGCAACGTCCATCCTGTCCCCCATGAACGCTGCTCTCTATTTGTTCATGACCCTCGTGATCAAATTTCACTGGATCAAAATTGTCCCTTCTGTTTATTTTCGAATATCAGGAAAACTGGCATGGCTTGCTTGTGCTTCGAAAAGCAAACAAGCAAATGCATAATTGGGCCCTGGATGCCAACAACAGCACTGCGTGTTTATTGTGATGGTTGGACACGCAGACAGTCGATTTTGAGTATCCTGGTGAAATGCTAAAAGCACATTGAGTATGCAGAAAGCTGCTTGAGTAGCTTTGAAGTTGTGACAATAACCATTCTCATACACTGTCAAAATTTCCATTCCGTGTCTTGGTTTGGTCTGACCAGGAGGCTGGACCTTGCACACTTGGTAGAACTTGCTAATCAGTTTTTTTGCTGTTTTATCTGAAAGAATTTTCACTTTGGGGGCAATTGTGAAGTGAAATAGAAACAAGGAACCGCACACTCCAAAGATATTTAAAATAGCCAGGAATGGTGCGCTCTTGGAGGCAAAGCTACCCTGGGACATGAGCAGGGCTGACTTTTTTGTTTCCATGTTTGTCTTCACCAGGGCTAAATAATACTTTTTTAAAATCTCCTAGGACTTTATAAGCTTGTGAAGTCTGTCACTCCTCAAGGTGACCCTCTCATCGTCAAACCCAACCTGATGGGAATTTTAGGTGTTGGCTGAATCTGTGCAATGTGTTCCAGCTAATCATTTTTCAGAATATTTCACTAAAATTTCCTATGCCATGCAGTTGCTTTACATCTTCTCCTCCATTTCTTCCCCGGGCAGCAGGAGCAGAGCTGGGACTGCCAGTGGTGGGGAGTTTTTTTGGGATTGAAAACACACTTTACAGACTGCAGAGAGTCAAGGGGGCATGGACCACAAATTACTTTTTTTTAATTTTTTTTTTGCTGGTTCACAGTTTGCAAACTGATAAAGCTGTGGGTTCCCAGAAACTTGACCTAAACTGAGTCCCTCCAAGTTATTTCTTACTCCTGCACCCTGCTCTTCGTTTTCTTTCAGCAGGTGGGCATTCTCTTCCAGCCAAGGGGGTAGAAAAAGAGGAAAACCTTCAAGTACATTTCTTTTTTTAGTGTGGAGGAGGGAAAGAGTGGAAGTGCCCAGCAGCAGCACGTGGCCTCCCAAATCCTCAGGCCCATGAGATGGCCCAGCTGCTGGTGTGGACAAAGGAGAGGCAATGCCAGCCTCTCCTGAGCCCGGGGTGGCTGGGCTGGGCAGCAGAACGGTCTGAAAGCTTGGCCAAAGGGCAGGTCAGGCTCAGACACTTCATCCCCTTCTCCTTGATCTCCCCTTTGCCTTGATCTCCCAGACTTCACAGGAAGCCTTTGAAGCAGTGCAGAGGAGGCCAGGAGCGGCTGCCTTCGGTTTAGATCCTCACAAATTGCATCCATTGTTCCCCCAGCCCGAGATGTTCTGTTGAACAGGAGATGCAGATCCTGGACACTCCTTAGGGCCCTTCTCTCCCAGCACCAGGTTTTCCAATCAGAAAACATCATTTCCGAAATGTGCATCCTTCGGAGCATCTCTGAGGCAGACGTTGAGCCTTAATATTCCTTCAGGATTTCAGACATGTGATTCCTGCTCGGTTTTCAAATGTGCTTCACATTTAGTCTGAAGGAAAAAAATCCAAATTATTCCATTCTCCAGGAGAATGTTACAAAACTGGTCGCCCTTCCAGACCCATCTCATGTTTCTTTGCACTTTCTTGTTAAAAGTAGAAGAAATAGAATGTAAGGAAACAGGGCTGTATCTGATTTCCATTCATCTGAGAGGGGTGTTTCAAATGTTGCTCAGCATTTTCTAATGTAATTAATAGAACAAACTGTTTGGTTTTTTTTTTTTTTTTTTGCATTCATCTTAAGAATTTATTGCAAGTGCCAAGTGATAACTTGGACATGGATTAGGGCATCAGCATCAGGAAAGAAATTCAAAAAACTGGGTGGGAGATTTAGGGCAATTGAGATTTATAATATGTGATACATAAATTGTGATTTACACTCTGCAATTTATAAACTGTGATTTACAATCTGTGACTATTCCTTTATTTTTGCACTTCGTTTTGCTCAGGTATCATCATCTTGCTCAGTCTGAATTTCACACATGTCACGAAGCCATTTGTTTATTTGCAAAATTTGCTGAAAAGCTCTAAGTGGAAACAGCATTATGGAGCCCATGAATTATGACATTAGCCCTTCCGAGCTCGAGCAGTGCAAGAACTTCAAAAGAAACGTGGCCAAAACAGGAGTGTGGCTCTCTCGGTGCTGAGTTTCAGTTTCCCAGCGGCTGCAGCCGCCACCAGCCGAGTGCTGAGGTTCCATCCCACCCTGCCCCGGGCTCCTGTGCGTGTTCTTGGGGTGCTGGGGGAACAGAAGAGGCTCCCCCAAAGGGGTCCCAGGCTGTGGGGTGATTCCTGCAGCAGAGCTCACCTGTCCCTTCAGGTGCTGCACCTGGGCTGGGGTGGGGAGGGACAGGGAGATGCTGGGAGAGCCTGGGGACTCCCAGGCAGCAGGACAAGGGGACACAGCCCTCAGCTGCACCAGGGCAGGGTCAGCATGGACATTAGGAAGGATTTCCTCGCAGAAAGAGTGGTTGGGCAGTGGGATGGCTGCCCAGGGAGGCAGGGGAGTCCCTGGAGGAGTTTAGGAAAGGCTGGATGTGTCCCTCAGTGGGTTGGGTCACAGCTTGGACTCAGTGACCCCAAAGGACTTTTCCAGCCCGGTTAATTCTGTGATTTTGTCTGCACCCGCTCCCGGGGCAGCATCTCCTCCCAGCCCAGCCTCCCCCTGCACCTGAGGGACACAGGAGCAGCCCAGCCCCTCCAGAGCCGTTCACACCCTCTGAACACAACAGCAACTCGTGGCATGAGCCTTGTCCCCCGAAATTATTTTATTTGGGTTCATAACGCAGCGCTGGCCAAGCCCTGCCCTCCCCTTGCGCCGCTGAGCCTCCAACAAAGCTAATCCAGTGCTGGTGGAAATAGGATGTCTTAGTGCAGCACGCAGACACAGGATCCCTTCAGATTCTGGTTTCTATCTCCAGTGAGAACCTTGGCAGCTGTAAAAATATATTTTGGTCTGGTCACTAAGCTAAAGATTTTTTTCCCCTCTAATTTCGTACACAGTTACTAAAAGAGTCGGGGCTTTTGGCAGTGACATTACACAGTTCTGTCAGCTAATCCCTCCCCCCATACACAACTTTAAAAATGATTAATGAAAACCCACCCCGGCCTGGATGATTAATATATTTAAACAATTTGAAAATGGACATGCTTTCCATTGTTGTCTGCTTTACAATGGGACGCTTCATCAGAATGGAAGAAAGTGGAATGTTAACGGGGCCAGAACGTTAATTGCTTACATCTGAGCCCCCCAGCTCAGTAACCAGCTACAAGCACGAGCATCTGGAAGTGACAAACAGATTTTTACAAGGCATTACACCAAATTTATGCCGTGATTGTGGCTGGATATATCAGCGTGTCTGCAGCAGCTCCTTAATTTTGGTTGAGGACAGGGCTGTTCATTCGCTGCCCGCACTCCTGGGCACTGCTGGACGGCAGGATTTGATCCTGGACAGCAGGATTTGATCCTGGGGTGATCTCACAGGGTCATCAAGGTGGAAGAGACCTTCAAAATCATCTGTTCCAACCACCGGCCAGCACCACCACAGCCACCCCAACACCATGGCCCCAAGAGTGACATCCAGAGGCCTCCTGTGACTCCACCACCTTCCTGGGCAACTGATTCCAGTGCCTGACCCCTCTTCCAGTGCTTGATAACCCTTTCAGGGAAAGGTTTTTTCCCAATATCCAATCTAAACCTCCCTGGTGTTTTCTCCTGTCCTGTCACTTGTTCCCTGGGGAAGAGCCCGACGCCCCCCTCCACACCCTCCTTAGGTGGTTCAGGGGGTGAGGTGTCCCCTGCTGGGGTCCATCTGCCTTGAAGAGGGGACAGGATCTTGGTGCAGGAGCCAGCAGGGCTCCCTGAAAGAGCTTCACCCCAGACTTGAAGGGAGAAAGGGATAAAACCAGAGCTGGTAGAGAAAAGCCATGGCCACCATGATCTGAGGGGTCTTTTCCAACTTGAATGATTCTATTATTCTAGTCAAAAACCCCCAAATTCTGCCAGTGGCACCAGGCTCAAAGCAGCACATTGACCTGCAGGGTCTTCCTGTTGATTGTCTCCTTCCCTGCCACCAGGACAGAGAGGAGCATTCCTGATGCTCCAAGCCCCTTAACCACTCATCCCAAGGCCCTGGAGTCTCTTGATTGACCTCAGACCTCTCGTAGGAACTTCATTGTTGTCCAGCTGAAATTCCAATAATGAGTAGCACACCAGCAGTCAAAAAGTATTAATGAAACCAACCCTTCCCTCTGCAACACACACGCACACACAAAATAAGCAGTTTATCCTGTTATTTGGATAGGAAATGATCCATTGGGTTTTGGGCCATGTGAGGTAGAAAAGTATTAATGAAACCAACCCTTCCCTCTGCAACACACACGCACACACAAAATAAGCAGTTTATCCTGTTATTTGGATAGGAAATGATCCATTGGGTTTTGGGCCATGTGAGGTAGAAAAGTATTAATGAAACCAACCCTTCCCTCTGCAACACACACGCACACACAAAATAAGCAGTTTATCCTGTTATTTGGATAGGAAATGATCCATTGGGTTTTGGGCCATGTGAGGTGGGGACATGGGGCAGTCCCAAAGGAGACATTTCTGCTTGCTGGGCAGGGACTTGTCCCCACTGTCCCCTCTGCCTTGGCTGTGTCCAGCCAGGTGGAGACAGGCTGGAGAGCTCTGTGTGCTCTGCCTGCCTCTTGGGGTGTCCCAGGAGAGGCAGGGACTGTCACTGCAGCTCTCTCGGGCTCCTTCCTCGGACACAGAGCACTCTGGCCACAGCCCTGGTTGGTGGCAGCTTCTCCCTGTCATTACAAAGGCATTTCTGTGGATTTTAATGGGGTTTTGTAGGCATATCTAGAACTGGACGAGGCTTTCGGTGCCCAAAGTAAGACTTTAGCACCTCCCAGTCCCCACTGACCCCCAGCACCCCCAGCTCTGTGACAGAAGTGTCCAAACGTGCTCAAGCCTGCACTTCAGGCTGTGCCCAGCAGTGTCCCTGTCCCTTCAGGACGGTGCTGCTCGGTGCCTGCCCCAGTCCCAGAAGAGGTCACGACCTCAGACAGGGCATTTTTCTCCACATTTCACACAAATGGCTCGATTCATCCAGCAGCCCCTGAGCAGAGCCTTGAAGGATGCTGTGTGCGAGCTGCTGTGCTCAGGGTGGCTCTGCTTCCCAGCCAGGGGACATGGTGGCACTGCTATCCAGCCGGGGGACAGGGTGGCTCTGCTCCTTCCCAGCCAGGGGACACGGTGGCACTGCTATCCAGCCAGGGGACAGGGTGGCATTGCTCCTTCCCAGCCAGGGGACATGGTGGCATTGCTCCTTCCCAGCCAGGGGACACGGTGGCACTGCTCCTTCCCAGCCAGGGGACAGGGTGGCACTGCTATCCAGCCAGGGGACAGGGTGGCACTGCTCCTGCTCCAGCCATTCCTGCGTTCCTCTGGGCACTGCGGGGGGCTGACTCCAGCTTCTGGCAGAGATTTCTGCTCTCCGAGTGTCGAACTCCCGGAGCTGTCCTGAGAGATGAAGGTCATTCCCAGCCCTCCTGCTCAGCCTGCTGCACATGACTGCCAGCAATGAAAGATCCTTTTAGCTGGAGTCGCTGGGGGCACGGTTTCCTTCCCAGCTGGGAGAGCAGGCACCACCAGAGATGCGAGTTTGCATCCCCTGGGCAAAGGAGAAAACTGACCTCTCCTCAGTGCCACTGGGTAAGGCGTGGTCCTAGTGAGGTCCTTCGGACGTAAAAGGATTCAGGAGACTCCCAGGTCCTAATGAAATAAATACAAAAAATTAATAATAATAATAATAATAATCATCATCATCATCATCATAAAGAAATAATACTTAATAACAATGAATAATGAAAAATAGATTAGATCATTTAAAAGCATTAATGCTTAACTTTTTTTAACTGACTGCTATCAGGTGTGCAACATAAACCATATTAAGCTGCATAACTTAAAGTTTCCCCTTCCTGACTTCTTGTGGTTTTAAGACAGTAGAGGGATGGCTGGAGCTGGAAGGAATATTTCTTTTTTAACTCTCTGTATTAAAGAAACCTCATTATGTCAATGCAGCATTAAGGATATGAGCCTTTAAAAGTCATGCATTGGTCCTGTTCAATCAAACCCGTTGTGTGACAGTGGAAACCTTTTCTTCCTCCTCTTGCCTCCCTGACTGACACTTGTCAATTTAGTGACACTCTTAAAATCCCCAGAGCACAGACAAGAACCAGAACTCGTACACAGCCAGCTGGAGAAAATGAGCAGCTCAATTTCAATTTCAGTTTCAAGGGCTGAAAATATTGTTATGGTTGTCATTATTTCTCACTGGGTACCTTTGAGTAATTTGAAGGATCAGCACTGAAGGGAATCAAGCTGTGGGGTGTGGGTGCATGGGAATTTTGGGAGGTTGGCTGCAGCAGGGATGGAGATCCTGCAGCTTGGGGCAGCCAGGCCACCAGACAGCTGGAGGCTGTAGGTCAACATCGAGCTCTGTTTGTTGTTCTTCAGAAAAGACAAATGTCTCTTCCACCAGTATTTTCCTCCTTTAATATGCAGCCATCTGGTACCACAAGAAAATAAAGTACTGTTCAGAGCAGGATCTGTGCAAACAACAGATAAAGCAAATGCCAAGCCAAGACGCTTTAGCGGTGCCGACATCTCCAGATCAGAAAGGGAGGATGAGGCCAGAGGCAAAGAAATCTGTCTCGTCTTTCCACCACATGACATTCAGAGAAGCAAATGAATCTAGGCACTTTAATGTCATCAGGTTTCTAGGTTTTGGGCATTTGTTGCAGGATGTGCTCTCAGGAAATGAAGAAAACTGAACAAAAAGCCCCACAAGATGAAGCTCTCTCTAGACTCACACAAAAATGTGGGTGAGAATGTCCTTGTAGTTAGAAATGGACTTGCAGGGAACATAATTCATTTTTTTCTCAGCTGGCTTACCTGAAATCAAATTGATCTCCATTTGAGATCACACTGTTTGAAGTACAAACTCTGACAAATGGTGTCAATTGCTCCTCCTGGCTTTGGCATTACCACAAGGACACTCTAGAATTTATAAATTAATATATATTGCCCTCCAAAAGTTTCAAACCCTTGCTTTCTTTGCACTACATATAAAAATCATCTACAGTGTGTGAGGATATACTACACCTAGAAAAGTCAAATCATTTGGGAGCTGTACAGTGAAAGTCACTTAAAATTTCTTTTAATTAAAGATGAAGCTTGCAGTTATGGATATGGGGGAATTTATCAGTCCTGCTTCTCAGTTTCCTGTAGCTGGACAGGGCTCTCAGGTGTTTGCACTCCATGCTTCACCTACAGCCTCCTCCTGTGGGTAGCAAAGGGTCCTTGCCACCAGCAGCAGAGTTTAATCTTGGTTTTCCATGTGTGACCTTGGCTCTGTGGGGTGGCACAGTGCAGGATGAGGTCGGGGTGTGCTGGAGCAGGTTTTGTGGTTTGCTGTGGGGTTTGCCCGGTTTTCAGTGCTCATGGCCTGCCCTGAGAAGAGACGTGGCTGTGGCATGGCCAGGAAGGCACATCCACTTTGATTTCTGGAATTTCTCTATTGGCTGTCAAAGCCAAGCCAGACCCACATGCCCATGGAGAATACAGCATTCTCTGAGATATTGGGGCCCTGGTAAAAAATCCAAAGAAGCTGCATTGGAATAAAAACAAAAGGCTGCCCTAGCAATCCTCTGAACGCCAAGATTCTTCTGCAGAGCAGCCAGCCGTGTCAGGTGTGGAGCTCAGGGTCTGCTCTGGGGGCTCCCACCTCTTGAGGGATGCAGGGGAGAGGGTGCAGAGAGGTGAGGTTTGTGAGGAGACTCACAGGCTTTAGATTGGCCTCCACGTGGGATTTATTTAAAAATGTCACACAATTCCCCTCTACCAACGCAGAAGATGCTCACGGCCGTAGAGCTGCAGGTTCTGGTGTGACACCTGGCAGTGCTGGGCTCCACTGCCAGCTCCCCTGCTCAAAATGGGTCTTGTGGTGAGCAGTGACAGTGACAGGGACACTCGGTGGTGGCTTTATCCACACATGACTCCACTGGCTTAAACCCTTGGGCTGCAGGCAAAGGCAGAGCACGGTCAGCAGCTCTAGGGAGGCTTCAGGCTGCTCCCAGGAACGTGCCTGGTTAGGATTGCATCCAAATGAGTGCAAAGCACCGCAAGGAAACACAGGAATAGAGGAGAGCAGCAGCCCTGAACCACTGACTGCAGGGCTGGGACAGACCCTGGGACAGATTCTGTGACAGACCCAGTGACAGACCCAGTGACAGACCCTGGGACAGACCCTGGGACACATTCTGTGACAGAGCTGCAGGGCTGGGACAGAGCTGCAGTGCTGTGACAGACCCTGGGACAGACCCTGGGACAGACCCTGCAGTGTTTCACATCGCTGTGGATCTCACAGCACAGAGAAAGCCCCGCTCTGTTCGAGATCAGCACAAACCTGGGGTTTTTCCTGACACCTTTCCCACTTTTTTCCAAAAAAGCGCTCACCCCGTTTGCACCCAGCCCAGGAGCCGTGCCAAACGCCGGCCAGTGGCAAAGCAGTGATGCTGCTGAGCAGCTACAAGAAGCCCATTGTCCCCTTGGCCACCTCCCCTGCAGCAACTGAGCCGGCTGTGCCCCGCCTGGGAGGCGCTGGGCGCTGAGCTGGGGCAGGGTGGCAGCAGGTGGTGCCACCTGTGCCGCCTCGTGGCAGCCACCAGCCCGTGACTCAGAGCCACGGGCAGCCCTGGCTCCAGGAGCGTCCACTGGAGCTGTGCCCCTCGGGCACTTGGTGGACGTCAGCGTGGTGGGACAGGTGTCCATCCTGTCCTGCTCCCGCTGGGAATTGCTGTTGAGGTTTGGGGACACGGAGCCGTGCGTGTCACCCGCAGCGGGGACACCGTGCCAGCCCCCACACACACACTTGTAGTTGCAGTGTTTT
>VZTX01008504.1:338619-384777 GCA_013400915.1 Pardalotus punctatus | reverse complement strand
TCCCGCCCGCTTCCTGCTCCGCCGCCATGGCCGCGCGGCTGCGCGCTGGCCCCGCTGCTGCCGGGGCGCCGGCGGACGCCGGGCTCGGTGGTGCCGCTGTGGGCGCGGGGTGTCTGCGGGCAGGGAAACCGCGTCCCGCTGTGTCAGAAACAGCGTGGCCAGCAGCACCAGGGAAGCGATTCTACCCCTGTACTCGGCACCGCTGAGGCCACACCTCGATTCAGGGAGGACACAGGTGCTGGAGTGTGTCCAGAGAAGGGCAGTGGCGCCGATGAAGGGCCTGGAGCACAGGTCCTGTAAGGAGCGGCCGAGGGAGCTGGGAATGTTTAGCTTAGAGACAAGGAGGCTCAGGGAAGGCCTTATCGCTCTCTACAGTGCCCGACAGGAGGTTGTTGCCAGTTGTGGGTCGGCCTCTTCTCCGACGGAGCTGGTGACAAGATGAGAGGACATAGCTTCAAGCTTTGCCAAGGCAGGTTTTGATTGGACCTTAGGAAGAATTTCTTCACAGAAAGCGTGAATAGACGCTGGAATGGACTGCCCAAGGAAATGGCAGAGTCACCATCCCTGGAGGTGTTTAAGGAAAGACTGGACATGGCGTACCTGTGACATTCATTTCATGGTCCGCCACTGTAATTTTTTCTGGAGAGTTTTCTTCAGTTTAAGGTTTCTTTGTTTAAGGGTTATCCTTCAATAAGTCTGAATTTATATTGATTTTAGAGTACCCAGAAAGAAAGCCAGAATCTGTCAGTGATCTAGAAATGTGATTCTGTTCATGAAAAGGCTCCCCACCTTTCTGCTAGGAAGGGACAAAAAAATTAACACAATATGAAGCAAATCATTAGAATGAAATAAATTAAATAGGGACCAGATTGTTTTAAACAGTCATCTCTTCCTCCTTCTGTAATGATATGTGGAAGAGAATCCTACATAAATGTCATATCTGTAGACTGTGAAAATCCAAGAATTGGGCCATACTTTGGGACTTGGACAGGTTTCATTTCATGAGAGTACTTTCCCTCACCGCATTTGTAGTGTGCAGATTTACACAAAGAATGTCTTTTTGGGTGGCCATTCGTTTCAAGAGTCACAGTTTTCAGCTCTGATCCAGTTCTGAGAGGGAGGTGGGTGAGGCCCTGGATTTCCTTAGGCTGGCATTGAACTGATGCTGCTGTGTGTGATGAGATAAAACCTCCAGCACCAAGCAGTGGATGAGCTTGGCAGTAATTCTGCTCAGCTCTCCTGATATGGCTGCTCATGCAGTTTATTTCCATGTCCTGAGATCCCTGTGCGCTTTCTGTAACGCTGCAATGTGCTGAATTTAGGATTATGAGGATGACGGACATGAAGTTAACCGGGTAGTGTTAATGAGAGATATTTCCCATGTGTTTCCTGGCTCTTCCTCCTGGCAGGAGTAGCAGTACATAGTGGGGGTATCATACCACCCGAAAGACCTGAAACTGAATTGCCAGGAGTATTATGAAGAAATTATGTCAGAGTCAGTGGAGTGTTGTGAAGCCATCTGAGTGACTTGCTTAGTTAAGCACTGAAGAGTACTTCACTTGAGGGAAATTGAGATAAACAGATGTCTCTCTCTGTGTCTCCTTTTCTGCTATTCATAGGCAGTGAACCGGTCTGGCGTTGGTGAACCAAATATGAATTTGTTGTGGCAGCCCTGGGGTTGTTTACATACAAACAGTGCTCTTGAAATAGTAACTAGGTGTTAAAGAAGAGAGCTCTCAAACTGTGATGACAGTGATATAAGTCCATTGAATGTCCTCCTGAAGGAACCAGCAAGTAGATCAACTACAAAATGGTCCTGTGTTCCACCACTGCATGACATGGTGGACAGCAGTGCCAGTACAGGAAATATGGGAAAAATATATTGGAACTGGATCTGGACACAGGGAATTTACATGCTAGATGTGCTTTTTTTTGTCTTTTTCAGTGCAAGTGAATTTCCAAAAGAAAATGCAGTCATTCTCAGATAATTTTCCTTAGAAGTATTAGTTAATTTGGACCACTGACTATATGGATAGAAAGATTATTTATTCCTATTCCATTACTTGTGGTGACCCAAAATTAATTTTCATATCCCATTTGGTTGCACAGTCACTCAGTATCTCAGGATTCTTTGCAGCCACCTTTTGGTTTGACTGTCTTGAACCATGAAGGCAAACATTATTATCTTGCTGTTGACCCCTTTACATGCATTCTCAGTGGTGCACGTTTTGGGCCAGTCTCCAAGTGCCCCCTTGCCTCTAGAAAGGGTGACTGTTCTAACAGTCTGGCTGTTTCAAAGAAGACAAAGAAAGTTATGACTCCCATATATTTACATTCTGGGCAGGAAGGTGATGCTAATGATTAACTCTCTGTAAGTGAACATTTGGCTTTCTTGAGTACAAGTATCTGTTCTAGCAGTTTTAAAATCAGCTGTGAACATTACTTACTTTAGAATAAAATTAATCTTGAGGGCAGAATAGGGTTTTTTTGTGGATGATTTTGAATTACATTCTTTCTGATTACTTTATGGCCTGTATTTCAAAAAGTTTTTATCATTATTTTGTACTATTTTATCATGTTTGTGACTTCTGGTTTTTTTGTGGTATTGTATAATTGTGAATTGAGTCATTTTTCAAGTGGGAAGACAAATCCTTATGCAGTGCACAAAAATACCATGAATTAAGATATCAGATATAGCAAGAAAATATAATCCTTCAGTGTGTCAAAACACAGAGATTACAATAACTGTAATAACCTGCAGTGAATCAAAACCCGGGGATTTAATGTTAAACTGCTGTCAGACTGAAACCAAGGGCCAGACTCTGGTTGTCTGCTTTATCCACCTGAGTCAGATTTACTGACAGTGCCCTAGAAGTGTCCAGTTCAGCAAACAGATTCTGGGCATCCAAGTTAAGTACTGATGTTTGTTGTACAGCAGCAGAAAGCAACAGAGCAGGGCAGTCAGCTCTGGAAGAAGATTTCAAGTGCCTGAATGAGCTGCTAACTTTGCTATTGTCTGTCTAAAGACAAAACAGCAGAAAATTAAACATGTCACCTCCTCCTCTACACAACGAAAGTGTGGTGTTTCTGCATGTGAACTGCCTTCTGGGAGTGATTCTTGGAGCATTTTGTCTCCCAAGCTCTTCATGGGAATCATTTGAGGGAGAACTTGGACTTGGGCCCTGTCAGAACATACCTGAGGAACTATTTAGTGCTCCTGCAAACCATCCAGCTTGTTGGAGAAGCACCATCTTTTCATGGAAGTAAAAGGAAGCATATGAAAAAAAAGAATTAAATGCTGTTTTAAGGCAAGTCTAGGGGCGTGCTGTTTCCCTTATTTTCCCTTATTTTCCCTTATTTCTATCAGCATCAAATACACTAACTGTTTATCATATATTGTATTATTTTGCATAATGTTCAGTTTTGAAATATTTGTGTTTCATTTTAGATTAATTAATGAAACACTCTAAATGTCTGATTTAAGTTAGCTTTAATCTGAGGACCTAAAAGGATCACTTTTAAAATGATTTCTCAAATCTGTTGAAAGAGAAGTTTTTGCTCAGGAATATATCTGAAATAGAAATTGCTATAAGGTATTACAGAAATATTGAAAAGTTGAGAGGTTCTTGGAGTATCAGGCTATCAAAAAAAAATTCACTGAATCACAGAAAGCTAAATTTTCCCCTGAATCACAGAAAGCTAAATTTTCCCCAGCTTAGTATTCCCCAGATAAAAAAATATTAATCAGTTCCTTAACAGTTGTATAATGTGCCCTTCCTGAAGAACTGGGGAGGGTCAGAGAGACTGTATGTCTAATTTTGTTGAAATCAAACTTTGAAGTCAGGTATTTGAGAGATTAGTAACTGTCAAAATTAGAAATTCTTTTCTATTAAAAATCTTTCTCTGTGATGAGCTTTAATGTAGCAGTTGCACATATGACCAAGTAAGTTATTATTCACATTTCATTGCTATTTACCTTTCCATTAATATATTGTCATGAGTTACACTACCTCCAGTACATGCAGGTGTAAGGCTCTGTCATTAACAATATAGCAATTATGAAGTAAATACGAGCAGCAGTCATTGAAAACCTCTCTTCATTATCTTGGTCTTTGTGATCCTGAAAAATTGCATTTGGGAATAATTTTTTAGTATATAAAAATACTATCTAATAGCTGAAAAATGTTGTAAGGTCTTTTCAACTGCAGGTTAAAAGGTAACCATCTTTTGGGAACATGCCTCAGCATTTCCATGTATTCACTGTTGTCAAAATGAAATGCCTCTGTTAGTTCTTTCGGCAGCTGAAGAAAACTGATTCAAACCTTTTGTTACAACATTCAAGATTAAGTGATCGCATCTGTTGAGTAGCTTTTGAAGGTTGCAGTATAGATTTGGGCAATTAGCTAGAAGCTCTTTTATTTCCAGTAACTTGAAGGCAGAGTACTGTCTCTAAAGTGTGCTATCAGACTTAAGAGTTACAAATGATGTTATCAAAGTTCAAGCCACTTGATTACAGCATAACTGTAACTTTCTCAAATACTCCCAGTGAGTTTCCTTGCTGTCCAAAATAATCAAGCAGATAATGGATTTCACATTTCACAGTAATGGAAAACTGTCAGGAACATTTTGAGGCGTTAATGACTATAGGCATAAAATGCCCTTTAACTGTTTTCATCTGAAGGAGAACTATGTAGGTTTTGCCCTTAGCACTTCCATCTTCAGAATGAACATTGCAAACAATACCAGTTAATTTGACACACTGATGTGGTTTATATGATTGTCTATACAGAATGGATTTATTTTGTTGCTTCTGTAGAAGTTAGCTTTGAATTTATTCACAACAGAAAAATATTTCAGTTTTACTATTCAGGCCTTATTATTCTAGAATTATTTTTATGATCTGCTATGATGCAAGCTATCTTGTGTATGATAATCCATTGCAAACAAGTGGGAAGCCACTTCTGCATCTACTACAGAAAGCCTTATGGCAGCTGTTGCAGTTAGTTTGTACTGATCTGTGCAAATCATTTTCTTACTTGTTCCATGAAATGCAAAATCTTTTTGTCTTGACTTTTGGATGGAACTCTGCCACCAAGTATTTGTCCCAGTGATGATTCATGGTGGGCTACGATTCAACCAACAATGAATAAATATCAGCTCCATATCAGACCATGTTAATTGTGTTTACTCTCTGTTTTTCATGTATTGAGCAAATACCCTTTAGATTCTATGCTTTCCACAGACAGTAGTTATCTTTTTATGCCTAGTATCTGCCCATGCAAGAAATGCCCAGCTGCACTTTTTTAGGTGGACTCAGTTTGCTCCACATATCTATGTAATTTGTGCTTACACTGGAGTTTCAAGACTAATGATTTTTAGGCTTCTTAGTATTTAGAGGCACTGCCTAAATTATTGCTGTTAGAAGCTAGACATAGAATTTTAGTTCAGTAAAACTTAACTTTATTTTCTTGATCTTCAGTAAGAGTAGTTCAACTTCATAGTCAGACAAGGAGAAATGAATCCAGAAAAATACATGTTTCACTTTTCTGCCTCATCGTGACCAGGTTATTCAGGCATCGTGAGATCAGTCATAGTCAGCATCCAATTTGATACCAAAGGAACTTTGCCCTTTACACTTTGAAGTTCCCAGAGTCTTTGCCCTGAGATTAAAGAGAGTTTGCTTTTCTAAGTCCTTCTGTAATTTCCTCAGCAGCTCCAAAGACACCAGGAAACAGATTCACCTGTCAAAGCTGAAGTCCATGTATGCTTCTCAGAGTATCTGTTTTGTAACACAAACTAGTTCTAACAAAAAAGTAGCATGTCCTGGCTACATAGCAACTGTAAACTTTCCAGATATTTCAGTTTTGCTTACCCTTTCCCCAGGTGTGTGCACAGTGCAAAAATACTGTGTTTCAACAAGAAAACTCTCAGGTATCCCTGACTTGCATCCTAAGTGCAATTCAAGATGTTTGAACTGGTGCAGTGTTTTTGTTAAAAAGCTTGGGTTCATATAGGCTGAATTCTTCAAGATTCTTTAGTGTTAGACTGTAAAAGTCTACTTAATCATTTTGGATGTCCCCTTCTTCATACAAAAACTAAGAGAGTCACTGATAATAAACAGTGAGCAGTCAGCCTGGAAGGGGATACACAGAGCTAACCAAGAGTAAAATTTATTCACATGTTTTTAACTGAACATTGCCTGAACCAGGGTTTTTCCATGGGCTTCTCTGTTCTCTTGGAATTCAGATTATTAGGTATGTTCTGCAGAGATCACAGGACAAAAATAATGTTCTTATCCTCCACAGCATTGTCATTTGACTTCCTTTCAGAAGACATGTAACCTGGATGCTGGTTCCTTCTCAAATGTGTATGTGTGCAGCTCCTGGTCTGTGGGAGAAAGTTCTGCTCACCTTCCTGCTCCTGGTGATGGTGGATAATCTCCACCTCTTTTGTTGATGTTTGAAGGGTCATGAAGGAACTCACAAGGATTATTTTTTCAATTGTGTAAGAGGAGCCTTATTTTGTGGCTACTAGGTCATACTGTCTCCTGGACAATGAAAATCATTCTTTCTCACCTCTAATGGGGTAAAGTAGGCCTGCAATCCAGCAGGAGCCTTTTGTTCCTGAAGGTCAGTACATAATGTGAAGTTTCTTAAACATTAATAATGGGTCATTCTTTTTGCTCTTGTTTTTCTGTGCCAGTTGGTAACATCATCTGTTCATGATGAACACTGAATGCTTATAAAACTGTAAAGGGATCATTTCTTAACAATGATTTGTGTGACTCAAAGACACTGATGACAGGCAAGGTA
The DNA here is from genome assembly GCA_013400915.1 of Pardalotus punctatus. Taxonomy (NCBI): domain Eukaryota; kingdom Metazoa; phylum Chordata; class Aves; order Passeriformes; family Pardalotidae; genus Pardalotus; species Pardalotus punctatus. The sequence goes on along the minus strand of VZTX01008504.1, from coordinate 377,965 downwards.
TTTTACATACTTTATTGGTAATGAAAATATTCCTCAAAGGCATGAATCCACTCATAACTTGCTTAGCTCCATCAAAAAGGAAATGAAGCTCCTCACTTTCTTCCTACTTGTTCAATAAGTTGAATATTCACCTGATGTCTAAGACAAATTATTTGTCAATAGAGTTGCTTTTTTAAAGTTTAGGGCTTGACATGCTTCAAAGATCACAGACCCAGAGGGGTAACAAAAATTGGGAGGAAGGGTGTGCTACTGCAGGACATCCAAGATAAGAAGTTAACAAAGCCAGCTCAGCACAGGTCAGCAATAATACAATAGTAAACACTGAGGACCACCAGGCTGCCTCAGAAAAGAAGCCAGCTGAGCACAACTCAGCAATAGTAGCGTAGTAAACACTGAGTATACTAGATAAGTGGAATATATCAAGATTAACAGCATATAAATAGTGGTCATCATTTCTGCTTGGTGTGCTGGCTTTATGGATTTACCACCTAGCACCCATCTTTGCACAAGTATTTAAATAAACAAATACCTTGGCTCTGTGTGTGATTGCCTTACTGCACACAGGATGATGAATACTGATTTTTGGAACAACATACCCACTAAGTAAGAAGCTAATTATGTCACCAAAAGTAGTAACATCCTCTGAAATACTGCTTTATGTTCTTGTGGAGTAGAAGAAGTGAAATAGAAGACTTAAGAATAGCCTTGAGAAGATTTTTAAGAAATAAAAGCATAGAGAATTTGTAAAAAAGCTAGACAAATAATACTTTAGGAACCCTGACCTTGAATTATAAAATACAGTAGTATTACACTCAATGCATGTATTAGAATTAGAATAACTCATAAAAAAAGTGTAACCTGCATCTTGCACATCAGTTTTTCTGTTTGCATTGTTGCATTAGGTTCAAGGCACAATTTTATAGTTTTGTTTTGTTTTGTTTTGCTGTTTTTTTAAACAATGAAAAGAATACAAAAATATACTACTAATTAGGCAAATGTGAAAAACAGGATTAAATCTGGTATACTCAAATGTCCATTATCAGGTATCTTCTGGGCATTGACCAGAAATTAGTATAACATTGTCCACTCCAATTTCTCCAGTTTTACCCTTCCCACGTTCTGATTCAAAAGTGACCTGTTGTAAGAAAAGAGATGTATTAAGAGTAAAAATGTAGTTTATCCAAACATTTAGCAACTCTGAATTAGTTATAATGCTATATATGAAGAATATTTTCTGATAACACAATAATTAATGACTTGAATCTGTGCCATTTTTAAAGCTTTCGTGCAGTATTTGAACTAGATTTAAAATCCTCTGCAAGGATTTACAATGCCAAATGGATTACTTTAATAAGATTATTTATTTTTATTGTACAAAAAATGCAAATTGAGTGAAATCCTCTTATAATAATGTAGTTTTATCATAGCACGTGGTGTTCATGCATTTCATTTGTTGAAGACATTGCAACTGTTCATTTTTTATGTATTTGGATCCTCAAGTTTTGTGTGCATATGTGATATATATTTACTCTCTTTCATGTTTATTGAGTATAGTATGTATACTATATAGAGAGAGGAGGTTTATTTTTATGATTAGGCTGTCTGGGTTTTTATTTTATAGTCTGATTTTCATTTATTTAGGGGCTTTTCTATATCCTTCCAGCTGTGCAAAAGACCTGGAAAAGGGCTTGCATTTCCTTTATATTCACTGTATTCAATTATACAGTAGAAGCCTTTACACAGCACTGAAAATGTTCCATCACACAAATGGAAAGCAGGCTCCAGAATTTTAAGGAGAAACTTGCTGAAGTCCTGATTGAGGCAGTTTTCAGGCATAAATCAGTGCACAGTGTTCCCTGTTGGCATGCCCTGCTCCTAAGGTGATTGCCCCTCCTTGATTGTACAGGATGTCTCCTTTTGCTCTAATGCTCTGGTTTAGTGTGGTTTGAGAACATCCTCTTCTATGAAATGGACAATTTTAATTTTTCCAGGCAGGTATGTATGCTTCTGTGGCTTGAGATATTAAGGACAGATTTTGATTACATGTGTTAATTTATAATGTGATGCAGTTTTTTTACAAAATGTCAGAATTACTGGCATCAGTGTTCTAACCGATTGGGGTGATTCAGTTCTGAAATTACAATCAGGTGATAACTTTTATGCCCCCTAAAATGTGGTCTCCTGTTTCCCATTTCACATAAGCTTTTAGATTGCTGATACCTATAAAACAGTTGGAACACCTGAGGATTAGGAAATTAAACCAGCATGTTGGTTATGGTAGCTGGCTTATAAATTGTGTTATACTTACACTGTTAGTTGTTTCAGCCCCCTGAAATATCTCTATTTTTCCAGTTCTCCACTTTTCATCTTTTCCTTTGTTCTTTTCCCAGACAGGAGCATTTTTTTTGTTTGCCGGGAACACTCGAAGCTTTCCCACTTTGTCACCAGCAAGCCGATAACTGAAAATCAAGCAGTAGCTGCTCTTTGGTTTGAGGTCAGTGAGGAGAAGTTTTAGACGCCCCATATCCTTCTTGTGCCCCACAAAAGCTGGAACTGCCATGTAGTAGCCATCACCTTGTAAAAAGAAAATAATTTTTAAAAAATCACCTTCAATGCAGCTGTGTTATTTATTAGCAATTTGAATACATGTTTGCTAAGAAAATAAGGGGAAGCTGAAGCCAGTTTACTTGAGTAATTTAAAATCACACTGGCAAAAAGCAGTGGGGAGTGTACTTTGCAAGGAATAAACTTGTACTGTTGAAGTCAGATCAGTTTACAGAGGGGATGAGTTCATATTTCACTGGCAATTAGTCATTCTTCCTTGCACTAACTTTCGAAGGCAAAACCATCTGTTTTTCAAATGCAACAGTCTGAAACATGCTGCTATGCCTCTGTGGTCAGATTATTTCAGTACTTGATCTAGCTCAATATTCTCTCCACTGTCCTCTGCATTGATGACAAACTCACAAGGGAACTGACAGCTTATTTTCCAAGTCCTGGAAGACCAATGAAGTGACAGACACACATAAAGTCATAAAGGAATAAAATATCTGGGCCCATAAATGAAGTCATAATCAGCAGATGTAAGTTCAGGGAGACTGGATAAGGCCAGGGTAAGGTTTTCCTGGAAGTGATAGCACAGAGAAGGGATTTAGGGAATTATATGGAGCAGGAGAGGAAGGATTAGTGAAGAAAGACTAACATAGAAAGATTCTGAGGGAAGTGGGAGAGAATGTGCATGTAGGAAATGGTGCAAGCAGCCTGCAGGATCTGTAGGATCCACTGATCAGTACTGCAGCAACTTCTACAACATTTCATGTGTCACAGGGGAAGAGACATCCTCTCAAACAAACTCGTCTAGCCACACCTTTTTATGTACACCCACCTAGCCGTCCCACATTGCACTTGTGGAGCTCTTTCTCATGTTTTAGCAGGCTCCCATTGATACCTGTTCCTGTATTGGTTGTTCTTGAATAGCTCCTTGCCCTTGGCTTTTTTCTGAGTTTGTCTCTCAGAGTCTGAGGTTTCTGACCAGTGATGTCTAAGCCTTGTGAATGACTACGTTGCCACATCCATCTGAACAACAGATGTGTGATTAAATGTACTACCAATTTTGGAGAGACATGTGTCACTGATAAGGTTTCCATAGCCTTGTAGTTTGCATTCTGAACATTTATGTTCTAATAATTTTTCTTACATTTTGATTTATTTGTGCTGAAATATATTGCTGTTTACCATTTGCTACTGGATATTTCAAAAAACAATATCTACTGCTAGCATCATCTGCCTCCTTTCTTCTTTTATAAAGATAACCCAGTGATAGAAAAGCAAATTCTGGATTCTGTTTCCCTCCCCTCACTCTTTTTTTTTTTGGAGGGGGTAAGCCATCAAATCAAAGCATATCTAGATGACAGATATTTAAATACCTCTATCTCGATCAGCAGGATTCCAGTCAAAGTCATCATCAGCATCTTGTTTCCAGTCACATACCCCTCGACTGAAGCTGCAATCAACTGAAAAAAAAATTGGCAGAGATATAGGAGCACTGTATCCTAAGTACTATTAAAACCTTTTGTTCTTTATTCATATAGTTGTTAATGTACAGATCATTCTAAAATTATTTATAGTCTGAATTCAGATAGTATTGACCTAGATGAAACTCCAAAAAAGCAAAATACTAGAATTTATGTAGCAATTCTTTGTTGAGCTTAGTGTCTTTTTACTGCCAGTCTCGCATCTGCACATGAGTTATATGCTGTGACTTCTGTTTGCCAAGTGCCTGCAAATCCGCAAGTATAGATGGAGGTGTCAGTGTTGAACTCTAGCATCAGAGATTGTTTGGGACCTGCCAGTTTTAGAGCTCCCCACTCTCCATTTGTTACACTGCTGTAGCTGCAATCAACTCAAGCTCCAGTTCTATCCATTGAGAGAAACTGACCTCCCATGAGAAGAATCCCTTACATCAGCACCTGATACTCCAACTACATGGAGCTGGGAATAGCCCAAATCAGTTGACCTTTAGAGCACACTGAAAAAGGATGTCAGCCAGAACACACCACAGCCTTCGTGACTGTGCAGATGAAAAGCATCACATGCACAAAGGAGCACTGTGCAATGCAAACATGACAGATTAAGAGTTAATATGTCAGCCATCTGAATTGCCTCAGAAAGAAGCATCCTTCCTGTTCTTTTAATGTACTTTATCATGAGACAGACATGCAGTACATGGCATTTAGAGAGCTTTGCTGTATAAATCCATTGTTTCTGAGACTACTGCTTTCTAAATTGGAAAAAATGTCAACCAGCACATCTGTCTATTTTGTTTAAGATTATTGTGTGCTATGCAACATGTGTTCATTTTACAGACGGTAGAAACAACTTTATTTTTTCATGACTGTGAAATTATTCAAGTGAAATTCAATTGCAAGTCAAGGTCTAATGTGGGGAAACTTTCTATGCATGGGTTATAAACAGTAAAAGTATGCTTGCAAAAGGACACATTAGAACTGGTAGCATAATTTGGCCAGATACTGTCTCTAACACATTCACAAAATCTTTGGTTTATGTTAAAGGCTTTTAAACTGATTCTGACTTGGCTAACATAGGTTGTCATGAAAAGATGCAATACACAGGAAAATAAATACTGTATAATAAAAATAAGCCACCTTCTTGCTCTGGTCTTGACTCTGGAATTTTCCTCTGTGCCAGGTGAGGGCCAAAGGCAGCTGCTTCTTTTACCTTGGGAACTACGGAAAACAACTTGTCAAGTACTGAGTCATCACAGGAACAGAAAATGGAACTTTATTCCTTTATACCAGTTGCCATCATTTATTTGAATAAGTCAATATATATATTTTCCACTCCACCACCAAACCCATATTCCTAACTGCAGTTAGATACTCTGAATTTTAAAATTTGGCTTAGATTGCTGTTTTCCACAGCATTGAGCCTTCTAACTTACAAGAAGTGGAGCTACCGCTCCACTGAATTACAGACACACAAGGTCATAAAATGTTGATCTTTCTTTAGTGGGCTGATCTGCTTTCTTGCTATAGTGATCGAATAGAACTGAACTCTACCAGATAGCAGAGACAGTGAATTGGCAGCACTTTGCCAACAGCAGCCTCAAAAAATGGATAATGTCAGAGACTTTGTAAAAGCTGTAAACAATAGGGCATCAAAGGCCCACAGCTCTGTATTCAGGGCAGTGACAGCTGGTGCTGCTGTAACAGAAGCCCCAGACAGTTATTTGTCTGAAGTCACACGCTCTGCTACGGTACATGTTCTCCTGCATACCCAGTCAGCTCTGCTGTCTGTTGGCAAGAAAGGCTCCAGCAACTGCCCTTCCCCTTCCTTACCCTCCCTGCTACAGCTGGTAAGCACACACTGATGTTTTGATAACCAGCCCCAGTGGAAACCCCTGAGCAAGTTATTTTGTAAAAATTGGTTGATGTGCCTGGTGCCAAACTGAAGATTCAGTAAAGCAGCACAACCAACGAATGTTAGGGATGTTCTCTAAGATACTGGCCTGAAAGAGCTTCTTACTCAAGAAGCATTATTCCTCAGCCTCAGAGACCTCTCCTGTCTGGTGAGATAGAAGCTTACATATTATTTTTTACACTAAGTAATACTCTAAATTACTGTAAGTATTTTGACATTCTATGATTAAGCTTTTTTGTTGGTATTAAGTGTTAATAGATAAGTGCACTCACTAAAGAAAGTAAGTCTCAACTTCTTTATACATACCCTGTGTCAGTAACTAATCACACGTGAGATAAGGGGAAGATCCACTTTCACTGGTATTCCATCCCTTACAAACACATAAGCAGGTGATACCTGTGATATATTCATGCACACCTATGAAAACAGGAGGAGCTTAAAAGTGCTGTTTTAGAGGAGTGAGGGAGAAGCCTCTGGATTACTGCTTAGAGAATGTATTCGTGGAAAGCCTGAAACACTGAAGTTCACTTTTCAGTCACACCCTGTGAGCAGCTGTGCTAAGAAAAGCTCAGACTTCTTCAAAATGGCAGATGATAGGAGCTATAGAAATTATTTTTCCCTGCTCAGCATTGTATGATATATGCAAATGCCAAATGTTTTAAAAGTCATTACTTCCACATGGATGCACATTTGTTCAGAGAGGAGGATTATTCCCATGAGTTTGACTGAGCTAGGGCTTTCCATTTAAATACTCTAACATGCTCACACATACTCAATTTTAAGAACATACTTAGAAGCCACTGCACTCCAGAGCCTCCTAGCACCAAAAAGGCTAAGCCATCCACTCAGCCTTTCTTCTCCTTCAAAACTGTCAGAAACTGCTCTGTGCACATCAGTGAAAACACACACTAACAGAGGCCCCAGGGGCACTTCCAGAGGTGCTGAATTGAGCTGAGGAAGGAGTCTCATGCAATCTTATAGCTTTCTGATGAATTGCCAGGAGCGTGTCCTCTCTTGTTGTCCTTGTAGCCTTCCCCTCACCCAGACCATTGCGTAGATCACCTGGATAATATTCATACTTAAGGCGAGGATTAATACACCTTTCTCTGAATTAATACATGTCTACATATACACTTTTAGGAATAGGCACATACAGATTAGGTGTTAAGTTTACTGTCATGCCACAAACTTGGCCTTGTACTTGGTGAAAGAGGCTCAGGCTGTGAAAACCCTTGCCAAAATGAAGAGAGCTATTAAAATATGATCAGTTCTGGAAAGAGTGGAGTGATTTAACAGAAGACAACAGCTGCCAGAATGATTTATTTGGGAAGTTATTGAATTACACTTGAATTCACTTGAGAGAGGTACGTGCAGGTGTAGCTATGTGCTAGCAAGCGAAGAACTGTCACGGACAGAAAAAGAGTCCAGTTTTGTTTCCAAATCTATTTTTGTTTTCAGTCCGGCATTACAATCAGGTTTTGCACTTAAAGATATCAGCTGTGTATTACGAGAAACTGTAAGCTTCAGCTTACAGAAAGGTTTCAAAGAAACATTACTGCTTAAAAGGTGCCTACATTTTACATCAGACCATTATCACACATAGCCAGGATCCAAAGTTTACTCCCTCATAAGTCAGGAGTCAAAATTACTCTTTTTAGCTCTTCTGCTGTCAAGTGGTCTTGCAGAAAGACAGGTCTCATGTCATGTTCCCCATGAACAAACTCTCACCAACAAAAGCACACGTATGTCCCACTCTAGGCACAGCAGAGTCTATCCTTCTCTCTGTACTGCTGATGCCCTCCCATCTATTTATCTGCAGCAACAGCTAATATGTAATCTCTACATACAAACTCCTTCATATCATGGTGCGGCACGTTCTTAACCATGCATGTCATCAAGCCCATTAAAAAAAGCCAAAACTGAGAAAAACAAAGTGGGCACTATAAAAAAATCAAGAATATAAGATGCAGTGAATTTAAGACTAGTTTCCTATATATATGGTATACCACTACGTTGGACTCTCAGGAATATCCCATGTCTCTGCTACCACATCCTGCTCTGAAAGAACCGCATTTGCCAGAAGTCTGACATGTATAGCTATGAAGTGAGCTGTGGTCTGAACATTATTAGTTCACAGAGTGGTGTAATTATCAGAAAAGAATAAGATTAAGAGCAGACATCATGATTAACTGAGGGAGTTCTCCTGTTCAGCATTGAGAACTGTGAAGCCATAAGGGAAGTAGTCCACTTTTAGTATTGCCAAATAAGCCAACCAAAACCTCTTTATCATTCATGGTGCTACCAAAGAAGTGTCTTTGTGTAATAACGTGGCTGGCTGCATGATACTACAGGAGTTTTAAGCATGATGTGAGTTTCATAAACTGACAAAGTACAGAACACAGAATTTATTTGCAGTTGGGAATACTGTTCTGGATTACCAGTGGTAGCTGAAAACACTGAAATGTTAGAAACTGTCGGAATTAAAGTTGTGCTTAATTATTTAAGTGTGGCTTGAGTGTAGCATCTCTACAATCATTGCTCATGTAACCCAGTAGTTTGGTCCAGCTCTCTGTGTCTTCTTCCATATGCAAAGTGGCATTTCTCACATAATAAGGAGCTTTCCAATACTATGGTTTACTCTCTTTCTCTATACATCAGCAAATTTTTCAGTAAATAGGACAGATTTATTAAACTATTTAATAATAATGAATAAATAATGAATAATCACATCGATAAATAATTAGTCTATTAATAGTAAATATTCCTGTTTTTTAAACTGCACCTTTCACAACAGGACAGGTCCTTCCTTCACATTGGACAAGGCAAGAATTTAATGGAAAATGGTAATTTGAAGTAATTTCAGACTGTATAATAAGATATAAAAATATAAGAAAAAAATTTAAGTTTTCATGGATGACCTTAATTTTGACATTTAAATATTGTGGGCTTCACTTTGGTATCTTTACCTTTACCTATTGTTTTTTTGTTTTTTTTTCAACTGGTGAGTAGCAATTTTTGCAAAGGTACAGTAATTTGGTAGTTGGCCTATTTTAAGAATTTCCATCTCCAAATAATAATTCCTTTTCTTTTCCTACAATATTTTTTTTGTGGCTCCCTATATACTTCTTATGTAGTAAAACTAATATGATAAAATAATATATAAATTTAAAAATAAAAATTGGGATCTTTGAAAAGAGACCTTTCTATTTTTCCTAATTCACTACTCTTCCCAAAAGACAAACAATACCAATATTAATAATAATACAAAAGGCAGATGTTACGTGAATACTTGAGGGGATTACATGGATGAATTTAATGTTGTAGTACAGGAATCTGCTAAATAGACATCAGCAAAGAAAGGAAAAAATGTACAAATTTATGAGCTGTAAATTTGAGCTAATGATGTTCTCTGAAGAATCACTCAATATCATTAAAATTGTATTTTTAAAGCCAAGTGTTTTAAAACCGAATGTTCAAGCAATTAAGCACCTGAATCATGACTGAATTTTTATAATAACAAGGACCAAGTACAGCATATGGAAATTTAAAAAGAAACAGAGTTAAGCAACATATCCTGAAATGAAGATGAAAATGGCACAGTGCTTTAAGTCCTTGAATCACAATTGGTATCAAATAAGAAAGCCACAAATAATGAAGTACTCACAAACTTAATGAAACTATATCTTGGGCATGCTGCTGTCTCTGCATCAAGCAGCACACCAACTTTCTGCCAGAATCCCCTAGCAAAATAAAATCTCTTTAGCAAGTTCAGCATATAAATCTCTTATATCTATAAGGGAAAATTCCAGCCAAACGTGACTGGAACAAAGGCAGTATAGGCAAAAATACAGATGAGCCACAATGCTTTAATATTTTCAAGCAATAATATTCATTGCTACTGCCATTGTTAGCTGTGGTGCTAATTTTTGTGGAAACAAGTAGACTTTGCCTAGCCCAGGTATATTAAATGTCCTAGTTTTGTTGGGAAGGTCCTTGAAAAAGAATCTCACCAATCATCATGCCAAAAATATATTATTTGGATTTTCCTATGGACAAGGGATTTTCCCTGTGTGCCCTCACTCAGATGGAAATCTGGAAAATGAGTGCATTCCTAATAGCGTAGCACTGAGTAGTCAGCTCAATCCCCACTTTGCAATTGCATCAGGTCATGTAGCCCAGCACAGGAGACGAAATTTTCCTTGTATCACCAGGCAGAGAGAGCAGAGCCCTGTGTCCTTTTAACCAAAGCAGAGGGTGGCCCTACCCTAGGGGCAGTATTCCTGGCAATCCTTCCTGACCTGTCCAAGCAGGCTAAAAAAGACACCTGTTGAGATGTCTGAGTTCCATCCATCCATCCATCCATCCATCCATCCATCCATCCATCCATCCATCCATCCATCCATCCATCCATTCCAGAAAGGCAGAAAGGGATAGAAGAGCTGACTTGGGTTTTGGTTTTTTCTAACCTTGCCTCACAATTGAGGAAGCAGAAAAGACCCTAGTCCTTCATGGCATAAAATTTTGAATAAGTGTATCTATAACTAGTAAGAGTATTATTTATAAGTATTTATTATTTACAGTAAATATTAACAGAACTTATTAGTACTATGGCTCTAAAATCAGCAATATTCCTGCAATTCTGTTAAGAAATGAAAGCTTTTAACCCTATGGAAACTGCAACAGCAGGGGAACACACTCTTGCCAAGGGTAAATCTCCCTTCAGGTTCCACAAGCATTTTGCTGTTAATTAGTCAATCTTTTTGAGTCCTTCCCGGTCTGATCACAATCAGCCCAACATATCTGGCCAATTCACACCACCCTCTTGGCACATGCAAGCTCTCTGTTAGCTTGCCTTCATGAAGAAGCCTGAGTACCTGAGAACATAATCTTTACAAAAGTCAACATATATATATTTGCGACTGCCTTCTGCCCACTTATTCACAGCTTCTGTAAAATGATGGCCAGTTTTGGATTGATTAACATGACTGGGAAAAGTTTTATCCTGCTTCAGGATCGTATTTTGGTGGAAATGTGTGTGAAACACAGCTGTCTAAATATGAAAGTATTATCATCGGAAGACCTGTGTTTTATTGCTTGTGAGAGAACAGAGGGAAGGCACTTAATCCTTTGCTCTGAGACTCTGAAATGCATTTGGCAGTACGAGCATGGCAAGGCTGAACCCCCAGGGTAGTTTGCCATACAGTGAAAACTTCAACCCTATTCGGCATCAGCTCCTGCACCTGCTACCTCTTTTAGGTAAGTAATTTATGAAGGCATCCTCGGAAGATGGAAGGGCCACTTCTTTAGCGGAAGTGGTGCATGCTAGTCAGGAATGAAAGGCTGAAAGACATAGCCTGGGGCTTACATGATGAACCTGGTATGGCTGGCCAGAGGGAGAGTGACATCCTGAGCACTGGATCCTCCACTTGGGAGGCGTGGCCCCATTAGTCAGAAATTTGTCACCATTTCATCTGGTTAAAAGCTGACATACAGAAGTGTATGTTTGCATGTGGCTAGATAGCAGCTGTTTTAATATTTTGGAAATATTACTGATTCCTGAATTGTCACATTATGTGCTTAGAGTACCAGAAAGAAATTCAAGTATCTTCCAGGATGCAGGTCTATACTCTATTTTCTAAACTACTTTGAAATGCTTGGTTGAAAATAGAGAATGAATAACAGAATCATGTAGGCTGGAAGAGCCATTTTTAGGTTACCTAGTCTGACTTCCTGATGAGGGGATTGCTCAATGCCCAGTTCAGTCATATTATGAATATCTGCAAGGTTAGGCATTTCACAGCCTCTCTCCATACCCATCCCAAATTTTGTCCACCTTCATGGTGAAATATTCTTTTCACTGTATCTAATAAGGATTTTTTTTTGTTCCAGCTTGTATTCATCACTTCCTGTCCTATTGCTGTGTATTTTCAAGAAAAGTCTGTCTGTTCCTTCCCTGTAACCTTCCATTAAATAGCTGAAGACATCTATAAGATCTCTCCTTAGCCTTCCCCTATGAAAGCTGAAAAAATTTATCTCAGCCTCTCCTGATATACCACATTCTTCAGGCCCCTGACCCTGGTGGAGCACTGGTGGACTCATGCCAGCATGTCCTCATCTGTCTTGTAATGGAAAGTCCAAAACTTGCCTTTTACTGCAAAGTTTTCCCTAAGCAGTCATCCCAAATCCATAATGCTCCATGAGGCTTTTCTCTCCCTTTCCATCTGCTTTTGTTGACCTTCATAAAGAACTTCACCTGTCAGCCTCCCTCCACAGCCTGGACAGATCACCCTTAACAACAGTGCTGCCCTTCAGTGAATGGGTCACTCTCCCCATTTTGGTATTGTCACCAAACTTGAAACATGCCATTAGTGCTCCCTGTTAATACTTGCAGGAAGGGAGGAGAATGCTGAGCAAAGTCCCGACTTTGTTCTGTTTATCAGCTCCCTAGCATAATTTTAGGAAGCAATATTAGTCTATATCCTTAGCTTAAACTGAAACAGTCCAATTTCCACTGAAAACAAAGAAGAAAAAGGCAATTTTAAGAGCATGCCCTTGGCAAAGAAGCTTGTATTCTCCAATGTATTATGTGAATAATCACATTTTTTCTTGGCAGTCTTACAGTATTACAATATTACAGACCATTTTTTTCAGAGGGCTTTAAAATTATCTTTCCTTTAAAAACTATGTCCTTGTCTCTCTTTCCAAGTTAAAAAGTTATAAATTGAATGTTTAAATTTTTTCATTTTTATTATTATAATTACTGTGAGATGGTATTTATTTTTCTATACTTTGGAAAAGAGAAAATATAATGAACAAACTATTGACAATGTGTGTTTTCCATGTTGCCTATTTGTGCCACTACATTGAAGAATGTTTGACTGAGACAGCTGCATTAAAAACAAATTATAATTATTATAATTATTATAATTATAGAATTGCTTGGGTTGGAAGGGACCTTAGAGATCATCTAGTTAATGCATTTGCAAATACATTTGAAGACTTTGAAAAACACAGTGAGAAATTGCACAGCAAGAAATTGCACAGCATATTGGAACTAGATGATCCCTTCCAAACCTAACCATCCTATGATTCAATGATTAATTTTCTACAATTCTAATAAAGTGTCTATAATGTTTTGTGATGATTTTTTTAGTGTTTATATATACATTTACATTGAAGCCAGATTTTCTTTAAAAACAAACTTACAAAATACATCTCCTCTTAGGCTTTGCTCATCAATTTGATTTTCAAAATCTTCCTTCTCCTCTTCATCTGACTCTTCTGCCTCCTCTTCTGCAGTAGCTTCAGTTTCTTTCTCTTCCTCACTGTAGCTCCCACCAAGATCAATGCCACCTCCATAGTCCACTAACTGCAAGTGGGTCTTAGAAGGTGGTGTCACAACTGCTTCTGGGATTGCATTCTTGATTGTTTCGTGCTTTTTCACGCTGCTTTTATGGGCAAGAAGTTTCTTAATTGTGTCCTTAGCTGTTCCAGGGATTCTTGCAATTTCCTTCACTGACTTTTCAGGGATAACTAGAACCAAGAAGAAAACAGAAAATATTCATCTGAGGAATTGTTCAGCAATGACAGCGTTTTTGAAGGGGACCATGGTGTCCTTTACAAGATCCAGAGACCCAGAGAACTGAATTCTCTGCTATGAGATACAAGCTCAGTTCTGCACAGAATTGGACACACATGCACGTGTTCAGCTCTGTTGTATGGATAGCTCTGTCTGAGTCACAGTGAAAAGACCAAAGAAATTCTCTGTAATGACCTCCTTGGACTCCTGTGTAACACAGGCCATAGAGCTCCTTACATTAATTATTTTTACACTGGAGTTTGGGTTAAAAAAAAAAAAAATCTTGCTTCAATTTGTGGACTGAAATTGTCCATGGAGCTGGGATCCCCTGCACAATAACTGCAGCCTAATAATAATAATGAGCATTTCCCTTGGCTATCTTTTGTGAACTTCTCTGGCCCAATTTTCCTTCCACGGCAGGCTGAAAGCTACTGAAATGGAGGATATTTTGAGAAGACATATATCAAGCTGCTCCATCATATTTCTTTTAGCTCTAAGGGACATTTAATTGTAAGGGGTAAACACCAAAATTCAGAGAGGCATCCAAGAATGCCAACTTATTACCGCCTTGCAATTCCAAGATAGACTAGAACACAAACATAACATTTCCTGAGAATTCACTATTTTATGATTCCTCTTGGGTTACCTTTTGGATAACCTGGTATTATTTTAATTATTCTGGAGTTATCCTTTTGGATACTACTGTCAAATGTTGTGCACAACCACGTCATAAGCTACTGGCAGCCTTCTGCAGTTTGAGTCCTTTATGTGACGTACCTGGGAAACAATGAAAGCTGAGGAGTTCCAGTGTGCTATAAAAAAGCTCTTTCATAAAGAGAGACTATTTTCATCAGTGGATCAGAATAGCCTCATATGCTGCTTCCTATCCTTGATTCTCAGTCAGTATTGATGCTGCAGTACCTACAGCCTTTTAGGTTTAAAAATGATGATGGAGGACAGCTATTTTTTATATCCCTCTGTTTTTTCTCTCTAATGATTATATTATCAGGGCAAGAATACATTCCTATTTTGCTCCCCCCTTTGTATTTATGAAAATTTTATAATAATACTTTGAGACAGATGGACTGGACTTGGAACCTTGGGTAGTGCTATTTTCTCTGTGCTTCTTTTCATTGAGACACAGCAGAAGAAAAAACACCAGTTAATAAAAGAGAAGTGCAGTCTAGTAGGAAAAGGGGAAAGTTCCCTGAGTTTATATTCACTCCTGGAAAATACAATCCTATCAGTGTGAATTTGTCACATTTTATTTGTGGCAAGTGCGGATACATGCTATTTAGTATGCCAAGGAACAGAATCAGACTCTTGGTGTGCTCACTGTAGCATTCCGGTGATTTTGAGATTGCCGTTGAAGTAAATGGGTGCCAATAAAAAAAAGTCGAAATGGAGGATTTTGTTCCTTCTTTCTTCTGGGTAAAACTTGAAGGATTGCTTGTCAAATATTTGCAAGTAAACTCTTTATTAATACTCCACTAAGTATCCTCTGGAGTATGATGCCATGAAGGATGTAAGGTTCCCTGGATCTAAACTCAGAATTCAGCAGTAAAAATTAACAGGAAAGCTTAATTCCAAGCAAATTTCCTCTTGATAATCAGTAACAAAAAACTTCATGCTTTTAATAAAGAGACTATGGGGACTTTTAAGGCCACAAGACTGACTGTTCAGCAAACCTGAACATCTGCTTTTAGTTTCTGCTTTGAAATTTTCCTCATGAAATGGAATGTTGTTACAGTTCAACATAACAACATCTGTGGTGTCAGAAAACCAATCTCCTTGTATGTGCAAAATTTAGCAGGGTGGAAAATCAACTGACAGGACTGACAAAAATAGGGGGATGAAAATGTATAAATTCCCATGTGCTTGCAGACTCCAATTTGCTGCTGCACTATGAAAATCTCCACACTTGTGGGGACAAAGACGCTCTAGACACCAAGTATATTTTAGAAGACAGCACTAGTCTCTCTCTAACCTGCATTCAGCATTAGAGTAGCCAGAGAGGTGTGGATTTAAGGCTTTTTATGTCTACCCATCAATTGCAGGAGGACTAATGCAGTGTCAGGATGCAGCACCTCAGATTCAGTCTGTTCTTTTGAATCCATGACCTGTGGCCTTGCCTGAACAAGCAGCTCACCTTCTCTGGCACTCTGGGGTGCTACATCTGAGGCAGTGATTTTTCAGGACCCTTTGCCTCAAGACATGTAGATAAATGGAGAGATGCTGGTCACAAACACTTGTGCATTTATCTGTCCATGTGACTGTAGAGAATTTTGGAGAGTGCAAAGAAATGTAGTGCATTCCACCCCAGCTCTTCCTTATGTACCTTTGATCAGGAAGGATGCAGATTAATGCCTCCTGCTCATGCAGTTTCTATTTATTGCCCTGACACAAAAATATCTCTGTTTTCAAAGGTATTTTCTTTCTTTGAATTAGAGACAATTAAAGCAAGAAGTAGAAAAACAAAGGCAAACAGTGGCTGAGGGCTAAAAGAAAATATTTTCTGTCATCAGTTGCTATACAAAATTATAAACCCACAGAAACGGATTAGTGTAGGGTGTCTAATGACCAAGTTGTGAAAGTTGAGTTGAAAAAAATACACAGAGAGCATATGCCAACCTGTTGGTTCTGTGCTGCATTGTGTAAAGGAAAATACTCGTTCAGGGGATGATACAGGAGGGAGACAGACAATGATCTGTGCTCCTTCCACACACCCTGTGACTGCAGCCGGCACTGGCCCTGAACGTACAGGGGATGCAGTAGAACACAGCTTGCTCTGCACTCCAGCAGGCACCACGCTGCTTCCAGCTTCACACCTCACAGTGTATTTAAAAACCTGGTGAGAGACGAGCCTAGGAAACTGCCCTACAAATCCCTTTGTAGCTCCTTTTATAGCTTCTTTTTGTATATTTACTGCATGTAGGTGGACTCTGTAGATGTAAGTAAAGATTAGATCAGCGTGACATAATTTCAGAAATCATTCTAAAAGTTATTAACCTCTTCCAGATAGTCTTAAGAGAGTCTGAAAACTTTTGTAGATAGGTTAAAAACCAGATTCTGGACTATTATTTTCTTCTAAGCACCATGGAATATTATCTACCAGTATGTATTCCTACCCTATTTAATTTCTAAAATTTTTACTCTTTTTTAGGTAAGGATACTCTGAGAAATCAGAGCAAGTTCATCACACTGGACTGTGCTTAATACATGACTACAGCAGCCAGCAATATGTCCAGTAGGGAATGCATGGTGACAAATGCCTAAGTGTTATTCACTGAAGGATGACAGCAGTATTTGACTCCATACTGAATTAAATGTTAAGAATATCACCAGCAATATGACCACAATTGCTTTTGAAGCTCTGAGACTTTATTATGTCTAAGCAAACCTTTCTCAGGACTGGCAAGTTAATAAGAAAGCAAAATCATGTATGGGGTTAAACCCATATCCTATTCAGCAAAAAATGAACAAGTAATACAAGGGGCACAGAGAGAGCTGACATGAATTTTTATTAATATTTAGATATGCAGCAAAGCATAATGAAGAAGACTAACCTCTGCCTCTATCTGGGCAATAAAAAGAGTGTCATGGTTGAGTTCCTTAGAATGATGCCTGTAGACTTTAAGATAGTAATCCTTTTTCCTGTTATTTTATAGGACCAAAAAAGTGAAACAAAAATAGGTACATTTCTTCCCCAGGAATCTCAATTGCTTATGGAACCTTGTGAGACTCTGTTCTTAAGGAAAAGCTGAAATACACATAGAAGCATGTGGCAGGGGAAATGCAGGTTTTCAATGCACAATAGGAAATCCAGAAACACATGAACCTGAGAACAGCAACAAATTGCAGCAAGATAGAGGCCAGATGTGGAAATGGCTAGGACCCTTCTAGGGATCATTCAAAAGGTTACATCTCTATGGACGCTCAAACAAAATGTGTGCTACAGACAGTTCAGGAATAGTCTCCAACATTTCATACATATAGGAATGTTAAATGGCAAAAGGGTGCCTTAATAATCACAGGTTCTGTCCATCCCAGCAGCGGTGTTTGCAGCCTGATGTTTCAGCAGCTTTCTCCAAAGTTAGCATATTGACATACAAATTGAATGAAAGAATTTCCACCACCTGTGCAAAGGTGAATTATATATTACCTCACTTATTAGGTTATTTGGTGGCATGAGGAGATGTAGCCATAGGAGTTTTATTATAAATGCGCTTAGTTGCTCTCCTTTCATACTCCAAAAATTAAGTTACATATTAAAATGGTTTTCATTTTTTATAAAAAGCAAATACTGCTGCCATGGTAGCCATTTTTTTTTTTTTATACTAGAGACAATTGCTATAAAAAACTAATGCCTCCCTGTGAAAACAGGATTCCAGCTCTATGGGAATAATTATGTGGAGTACTGGGGATATATTTAGGAAGGTTTTTGTTCAGCTGCAGCACAAGCCCCGGCGCATCTGTTGGGAGCTGGAATGGGCCACAGGAACTGTAGCCATTGTCACCAAAAGAAGTGTGAAGCCACAGCCTTCAGCCTGTATATTCCCAGGATGGTGTCCTCATCCCATTAAATCCCACAGCAAAATTTCTTTTGGCTGCAGTAAAGCCAAAGCTTTTCCACAATTGCTATATGACATGGAGAACACTTAGTGTGTTCAGTGGAGGCTGGTACATCCAATTGTTTGTGTCACTGTTTGAAAAAACATTTTCCCCAATTGCAAGAGACGTCCAGCCTCCATCAGTTACACTGGTCAGACATTCTTGTGGATGGCAGTAAAAAACAACTATTGAAACATTCAGAGCTAAAAGAATCTCCTCCTCTTTCCTTTAGAGAGAGGTATATGTGGAGGAATTCCCACCACAGAAATCAGTCTCTATTTAGCACCACTGAGTTTCAGGTTTCACCTACCACTGACTGTATTTTTCTCTTCCTTAGTTGTTGTTTACACCTTTCTAGCTGGACCCTTGCCTTTTGACCTTCTGCCTATGGCTCTGATTTCTCTCATTACTGTATGTTAGTCCTCTATCCTCTCTTGTACTAAATCTCTTCTCCATTTAGTTCTACTAGGTTTATGAATGGCATGGATCTTTCCTCTGCTAAATGATGAATGGACTTCGTTAATTGGAAATATGACATGAGGAAGTAGGTAGAGGGCAAACTATGTAGGAGAAACACCCATCAGAATCATCTGACTTCAGGACTGGTGTTTTTACAGACATAAAAAGATGCCTCTCCACAAGTGAAAGTATTCCTGTTTAAGCAATCATTCTTGTTGATTTGTTTTTGCTTGAAGAAAGAATAATTTATACAGAGTTAGTCAAAAAGAAAACTTCCCTGAAAATGCTTAGCCTCTCATTAAAAAGAAAAAGCCAAATAAATGAACAAAAATAACCCAGACCATTTTGTTCAGAGATATATTTCTTTGACATTTCACCTGGGATACAACAAAACCATACCAAGATACGTCATGTCAGTTTGCTTTCATATCCAGTCAAATGCATCCTTCCATTTCATTAAGCTACAGTGACATATCACAAGGCATGTGGTCTAGTGAGGGAACTGGCTTATAACATTGAATTTGAGTAGAGGAATGTTCTAAACAGCTCTGCTGTGGTAATCTATGTCCATACCAAACCTTTCAGTAAGTCAGATTTTTGTGTGTTTATTTTTGCTTGTAAAAAGTCAATATTTTTTTACTGGAAGTTGAAACTTAACAAAATGGTGTTCTCCTGTGCAGGGACAAGAGTTGGACTAGTGAGTGCCTTGTAACTCAAAATATTCTGTGAAAATACTAATTTATCAATGTGTATTGTAGGTTTCAATTACTATTGTAGTGGGAGTAGGAACATGAATAATAGAGGGACTCAGAGAACATCTGTGACTACAAAGTATAATCATAATACATATCTGATCAAGGATTACTTGAAAAGATTTATATATTATGCAGCGTTTGTCTGCTATAGACAAAAACTTTTTAAATGTTTGAGCAGGAGTCAAGTGTCCTCTTAAGGAAAACATCTTTAATGATGTTGCAGGAGAAACATCTGCCAGGTTTAACAAAGGTATAAATTAAAAGGTTCATTTTAAATATAAAGACAAGAACAGCCTTTCTTTCTTCTTGGAGGGTCATATTCAGTTAAAGTGGGAAATGACATCTTTATAAGAGGTCTTCCATATTCAATAGACAAACAAAGGCAAAATTTTAAGTGAAAACAGAAGTCATGGCTTTCCTCCCTTTTCTCATTTTTTGCTAAGTTAGCCTGAAACTCTTCTGGGAGGGACTACACAGCCCTCCAAGGGGCTAACCTTGGGAATTAATGGAAAATTCACAGTAGATTTTTTAAACTATTTTCTCTGTTTCTTCAAGACAAATTCACTTCTTTGTTCTACTTGCAATTCCTAGAGATATTTTGAGACTTGGAGACAGGCAAAATTAATTTGAACAAGTGATACTTGTATTAACTGTTCTATGAGTCATACAATTAATATATTATTTTATGGAGAGGTCTTGCTTGGTTGGTATTGCAGTGCTGTTCAGCATGACATTTCTGAGAGCATGCCTTGTAACAATCAGTTATTGGAGGAAAACAATACAGCGCTATTCCTGACATCCAGTGGTACTCACCAGCACAATCAAATCCGTTTCCTTGGTAGCCCTGTTTACATTTGCACTGGAAGGAGCCTTCGGTGTTGAGGCACTCTGCGTGGAGGTTACACCTGTGTGTATTTGTCACACATTCATTCACATCTGGGGGAAGATATGAATGCTTCAGTGAAAAGCCTGTTTGTGCCAACCATCAGTTTCCAGGTATTGTCATCATTAATGTTGGACCAAGACAGTCCAGTGACCATCAGGGGCAGAGGAATTCACACTAGGAGAGAATGCTTGGTGTCAGCTCCTAACGTGCAGATGCTGGCATATGCATCCATGGAAAATGCAGAGCATCCCAGTACAGATGAGGTTAATGCAGTGATTTTTCTGACTGAGAACAGGATTCAAACTACAGGTTGTACACACACTTCTACTAACAAAATACACAAGGCGCCAAGAGAATATATGACATCAATTAAAAAACAGTTCACCAAAACTTTCTCATACTTTCATTCACTGTAGAAGGAATGAAATTGAAAGTAACCCTGAGCATGCCAAGATCTTTAAGCTATCTCTAGCATTCCAGCATACATATGATGCTGCATGAAAAAAGGTATAATCAGGAAAATTCAGTGGAAAATACTACATTAACTTGCAGCAGAATGTACAGGCACCAAGAGTATTTGATTTTATTCTCCTTTCCCCTTATTTTGCTCCATTAAAAAGATGTTTCTGATTTCTCCCACGAGGGAGTCATGATGATGAACAAATGTTTGCACCACTCACATTTTATCCAGATTGCATCATTTTTAGCAGCTGACAGGTCCTCTCATAGCATGGCAGCAAACAAACAAGTAGCAGGAAGACTGACTCAAAAATCTGGTGTGTCTGAGAGTGAGATTTACGTTTACAAATAAAATCCTGACTACTGAGACCTTTTCAGTTTTCCCCCCATGCATGCCTATTGTATGAGAAAAGAAAATATTTTTTCCACTTTAAGACTCTCAGGGTTTACAAACAACATGAAATGCAAACTTAAGTCTCCAAACCTGCCTTATGATCTCCCTCCCACCCCTCACTTTTAATATCAATTAAATATAAACAAATCCCATTAATTCACTTTTTTTATGCACTTGTAGTAGTTCCAACCCTTCCAGGCCCTTGTGTAGTCAACAGCTTGAAGAATAATCCTGCAGCCCCTGGTGCAGTAATTTATATTTTGCAGTCCTTCTATCATTCAGCTAATAGATTGAAACTGGAGTAAGGGTGTTTTGGCATTTGTTTTAACACCTCAGTGTGTCAAGATAACTTTTTGCCAGTATTTATTTTTGTTAGGGAGAAACCTTGTCATGAAACAGAAACCCAAAAAGTAATTGAAACCTACTCTTTTCATACTTTTTTCCCCCCCAAGTTCTGTACTGTCCATCCAAATAACTGTTTTTACAGTCATGAAGGAACTTAATTAGCATTCGTCAATAATGACACCAAAAAAAATTAAAAAAATATATTGTGGTACTGTTTAGCCATCACAGTTTGAAAGGAAAGACAAGGAAAAATGGTCTTTTAAATAAACCTTTACCAGATGTAGCTTTTTTGTTTTAGTCAACAGTTGCCAACTTACAACAAACTCTTGCACATCTTTACTTGGTACAATGAGGCAATTTAAATTGTAAGTGCCAGTGATTAGGTTTTTCATAAGGCTACAGAGAAAACTCAGAGAAAAATTCAAAGTGCTATCAAGGATATTCTTAGCGTGATGTCTTTTACGCATTTCTGAGGCAGCATCCCCAGGAAAGGCCAATGTGCTTGAGGCAATGACAGGGAAGATGTATACCATGGGAATAAAAAGAATGAAGAAGGATCATCCATGTGGTAACTCTTACCTACACAGTTGTAGCGGCCACTGGTGTATTTTAGTTCATAACCAAGCTGGCACTTGCAGTAATAACTTCCAAATGTGTTGACACATCTGCGGTTGTAAGAGCAGACAGCTCTGCCAGTGGAGCACTCATCAATGTCTACAGCAGGAGAAGGAATGCTGGTCAGATCCATGAGAAGGTGAAATGAGAAAGAAAGAACTCGCTGGGATTTGCATGGGAATGGTTTGGTTTTGACTATCACAAATAAGCTTAATAAATAAGCCCTATAATTTCACACTTGGTGATGGCTTTCACACGTGTTCTTATGAGTGAAGAAGTAAAATGTGGACTAACATTATGGAAGAACACCGTACCAAGTATTATAAGCAATGCTTTCTTCGTCACAGGAAACTCACAGGTAATGTTGAGTCTTCTGCAGAAAAATTGAAAAGTTTGTATTGTGGGTTGTCTCAATAAAAGAAAGCCCCATCCAAACAAAATGCCCAAATCCTGTAATACATTATATTAGCAGGGCAGCTTCTTGCATACAAAACACTGTTTCTAATGGCCTCATACCAATAGCAAGAAACTGAATCTATTGATGACTCTAAATCATGTCAAAACATTCAATTTTTTATTGGGGATGAGACTTACCCAAAGAATTACATGGCCAATAGTACAAGAAAAAGATATTTTACAAAAAAGCATGAAAACTTTACATCACAGTAAGAGTAACAAGAAGCATTATTTAAGCCAGCAAGGAGGGTTAACTACTTCCTAACCTTTCCCCAGAATCTTATGGCTTCAGGGATCCTGCAGAAAAGAAGCTGAGAGTGAGCTCTCTAGCCATACCAATGCATGTCCTTCCATTTGGTCCCAGCTGAAGGCCACCTGATGGACAGAGACACTGCACCTGCCCTTTGACTTCTTCACATCCATACTGGCAATTCACCATGGCACATGTCCTAGAACCTGAAAACAGTATTTAAAATAACAAGAAGAGCAAAATTCTAGGCTGGAATCACACAATTTTAAGTTAGATATGGATGAACACAGGAATTAATCAGAACAACAAAATCCCATTCATTATAAATAAAGCTGTTTATACATTAATATATTAAAAATTCAGGAGTCCATGAGATATTTTCTACAAACAAAATTCTGTCACTGAAAAGCTAGAAGCTTCCTCAGGTCTGAAATATCAGGTTAGCTAAAAAAGCAGAATGCTTTCCATTTCATGCTGCCTTAAAGACAAAGAAGATAGGTAGAAATACCTATTGTCCCCACAAATTTAGATAAGCCTTAGCTCATACAACAAATGTTTGCAAGGAACAGTCTTCATCAACTATGGAAAGCATATCAACACAGATAAAATAAATCAATTGTGGAGCACAGAAAGGTAAAGCAAGGAATAATGGCATGAAATTCAGCGCAGTAAAAAGTAATCTGTATGGGTGGTTTGAACACATTCGGTCATCCTTATTCAACAGATGAACTGGCAGGACTATACACCAAGATCATACTAGCTGTTCTTCATCTGAAGCAATACTATCAAAGACTTTTACTTCTATCAGGGCTGAAACACATCTGAACACCAAAATATAATATGGCCTAGTTTATTTTACCCAGGAACTACCAAATAGGAAACCTCTTTCAGTGGTGACAGTACCAGAGAGCTAGGGCAAAGGCCCTACCCCAAATAAACAAAATCTCTTCAACACAAGAAGAAAATCTGCTGGGATTAAATGTGATTAGATTATTTTTGGTGTGCCTGTTCCACCAGCTCTGTTACTTACTTGCACACGTGCCATCTGGCATGAGCATGTACCCATTGAGACAATAGCACTTGTAGCTGCCATGTGTGTTCATACATCTGTGCTCACAGGGACGTGGCTTCAGTCCACATTCGTTCAGATCTGCAGAAGTTATTGGAACTGAGTGAGTGCTGGGCTTTTATACATATATTCATGCATATAGGTGGATAATGTTGCTGAATGTGTTGAGCTCCCCAGAGTAAAATCATCTGGATGGAAAATGAGCCAGCCCCTTGCAAGATGAGAGCTTAGCAGACCATCTGGCTGAAAGACTGCTAGTAAAACCAACGTACACGGACTTCTACACTTGAAAAATTAATGCAAACTCTGGCCACATCTGGCAGCTTGTTAGGAAATAGTGGAAGGGTGGAGAGAGAATTGTAGTTAGTCTCTTTTTGAGACTTATTTTTCTGGATTTCTCTGATTCTAGCCCTCCAGTTGACCTCTGTGCTAGAAAGGCAAATGCATGAGACTACAAACAGCAAAACAGTTTGAGATAAAGTGAAACAAATATTTTTACTTTAATTTTTCTGAGCTACACACTGGCACCAAAGTTTTCAGTAGCAGAAATTAGATACAATATATGATGATAATTCCGTGACTTTAAAAATAAAAAGACCAACATAAAAATTTCAAAATCCTGAGAATAAAAGCATTTTATTCTCCTTCTCAAAATCCAGGATTTAAAGGCTTTTCAAAAACTAGATCGATTTCAAATTCACAATAGCTATCCTTCACAGGGAGAAAATGAGAATTTAAAAAAGTTTCATTTGTGGGGTATAGAGTAAGCAGTGCTGACAATTATATTTGGGCTATGATAAGGGGACAACATCCATGTTTTTGACTTCTGTGAACTAGTATCTCTACTTCTTGTAGTGATTAGTAGACAGACAGACAGAACTCATTTATAGAATGCACCAGCATATGCAGCCCATTCAATGTGTTTAACAGCACATATGATCAATACTATAATTTCAGTAAAGATGCAGCTCTCTATGCAAGCGCTGAGCTTGTGCAGCTCCACTTCTAATGAGAGAAGCATCTGTTCTCATGTCTGTGTACCCTGAAGACCACAGAAAAAATCCACTCCAGGCCATTCAAAGCATAAACTTTGTGGAGGTGCAGAAGTGTTTCTTACAGCTCAGTCCAGGAAAGAGAGAGAGTTGCATTCTATTATTTAAACACAGGGGCTGTTTGAAAAAGGACAACCTATCTGCTTGCAAATCACACTGGATTTTTGTGCTACTGTGACTCCATTAAATAACTAAGATTCTCTTAACAAAGAAACTAGAGAGTAAACTGGAGAACAAAAGTTATTTCACTTAGACCATACATTTTCAAAAGTGCTTATCTGTACCTATCTTTGACAATGCACAGACAGCATACACAGCTCTAAAAAAGAACCTATGGAGATAAGGCTAATTTAGCCCAGACTTGGTGCCAGACTAATACTGTCCCCTTATCTCTGTTATTTTAGTTAGCTCATGTTGAGCTTGCTCAGCAGGACGTTCTGTTGCAAGGACAGACCAAGGCTACATCTGCCAGTAAATTAAAAGTGGGTATTGGAACTCCTGGCTGATGGAACACGACCACCTATATGGCTATACTGTTGAAACAGCTCTTGGACACTTCTGGCCTGCACCAGCCACCATTTCACTGAAAAAATCCTGACCATGCTTCAGAAGGTGGAAAAGCCCAAGCTAACAGGGAATTTGCATGTGTAGGTCTGTGCAGTGCTTCCACCAAGCCTCAGTCTCTGAACCTACTGAAGTGCAAAGAACTGATCTGATTGCCTATGGAGAGCATGTCAAATGCATGTGGAGTTACTATTCAGAAAACACCTAAAAGCTGGGGTTCTCTGTTGCCTTCTAATAACATTTAAGCTGCCAAATAATTTTTGAGGTTAAACTTCTGGGTTTACAGGCTAAAGTTGTAAGTGGTACCTATATATCTGTTAAATATAACCACAGCTGCTGTTTCCCTTTCCTCTCTAGTGGTACTGAGGAATTAACTTCTGTCCCTGTGAGAAACATCAAAAGTGCAAAAGATGGAGTTCTCCAAAATACTTAACTGCACAGCTTTAAGGTATATTGTTTGAAAGATACTGTATAATAAATGGGTTGCTTTGATATAAAAACTGTGTGTTTAGCACGTCAATGCAATATTTTCAAGCAAAGTCTGCAGGAGCTTAGGAAGGTAGCAAGGACAGAACTAGTCATTTGTGTGGCCTTTATGTCATGCTTCCATCACAGCACCTACAGTTCACTCATCTGCACTGCAGCAGGTTGGCCTCTCCATGCACAGCGACCTGCTCCTTTCATCTGGTCCAAGACAGGCGTCTCATATATTGGAAAGGAAAAAAAGCTGAGTTCTTATCAATGTGTTAACTGAAATTTTTCCATGTTGAATTCCAAGTTTATAGAGGGAAAACAGTGCATTTAAAGTTTCTGGAAATGCAATTCTCAGGACTCCCAATGCTGGTTCTCAGAAATACCATCAGCATATGCAAACAGCCCAGGCAGATTGAAAAACTGCATGTCCAGCATACAATTACATGTCTTTCTGATTAGAAGATTAGTTAAAAAAGAAATGTGGGTTGCTAGTTAAGAAAATAACATGGGTTCTGGAATTGACTTCCATCTCTTCTGATACTTTCCTATATAATCTCTCTGTGCCTTAATCCTCTGACTACAAACATGACAGCGCTTGTCATCAGCCCATAAGAGATAAACAATACAGGCTCAAACTTTTGTTTGCTGAAGGAGGCTTAGCACTTAAATTTTAGATCTTAAATTTTTAAGTTCTATGTAAACAAGAAAATATCCTCATTTACAATTTTGGTAGATGACACAATCCATATACAAGATAAGAAAACAGAAAACTAACAGTCTGCTTTCTGGAGCATATGCACAAACCTTGATTACAGGTTTTCCCTGTAAATCCAGGGAAACATTTGCATTTGTTTGGTCCCATGCACTCGCCATACTTGCAGCCATGTCCACAGGTAGCTGGTGGAGTCAGGCAGAGAAAGGAGAAAAATAAAAAGTTAGAAATATTCCATTTAAGACCTTTTGTCCTGCTTAGTTGCCTAAAAACTTTTGTACAAGTTCAGCATCTTCCATGGCTCTCCCTCTACTCTGAGCAACTACTGATTAGCACTTTATTTGAGAATAGTGGCACTAACATGAATTACAAGGATTTGGTTTTTCCAGGTTTATAAAGACAAGAGACAAAATATGAGGTCTCCCTCATATTTTCTTTCAATGCTTACAACCCATATTTAGTTTTATCCTCTTGTCTTTTTCCTTTTTTTTTTAAGAATCCTATGTGAGAAGCAGCTGGCCAGCAGCTTGAATTGCTATGCTTGGCATCTGGAGTAGGAAAGAGGCAACAGCACTCTCCTAGAAGCCAAAGGAGACACATAATTCTACACCAGTTTTGCAGTCTTGGATCTCCTCAGTTACAACTGAGGAATGTGTCTATCCCGTGGTGGAACAGCCAGAGCACATCTGTCATCAGGAAACTGTCCTTACCACATATCCCAGTAAGTATAATTGCATCAAGTTTACAATAATTTGAGAGGGCTACATTTAACCTGGATGCATTAAAAAGCAACTCTAAGACCTCTGGATGATCAATCAGAAATTAAATGCTGACTTTCATAAGCCTTAAGGCTCCTGATTGTCAGCATGGGGGTTTTTCAGGAAGAGCAAACCACACATATGTTTAAATCAGGACTGGCTCTGGAGAAACAGTGAAAGAGTGTGCACCAGGATGTGCATCTCAATTCCTTATGTAGTTAAGCTGATCTGCAAACTATAGGAAAGTTTAGTTATTATATAGTAAAATTAACATTAAAATTATTTTTTCTGAATTAAAGTATCTTCCCTACATTAACAGATACATTCAGATGTACTGAAGGTACTAACTCTGCAGATTAAGACATTTGCAACACTGCTTCTGTCCCTGACTGAACATGGCACACTGCAAAACCAGCTTGTTACTCTGGGATTCCAACCATCCCTGCTCGAGATGTTCTCCCATGGGATGGACACATTCCTCTGCTGTAACTGAGGAGATGCAAGACTGCAGAAGACCAGCTTGCAGTGTTAGCACTGAAGCTGAGAAAAACACCACATCTGGATTTACAATGCAGAGTTACATTATAGGTGGCTTAAAGTGATTTGCCAAAGAAGAGTCTTCAAATTTTATGAAAATGTATTGCTTTAAAACCAGACAACTTACTTCACTAGCTGATCAAAGTTACATTTGCCAGTGTTCATCCAGGTATTAATTTGTATCAAAACTAAAGTGTGATGAAGCAATGCAGAAATATTGCAATAATCTCTTCTTTTTATTTTAATGACATATATTATATACAAAGCAGATAATTTTAGCATCTTTCCCTTTTAGTATATGGATTTTCAGCAATGAGTAATCTTAAGCCGCTATACATTCACCAGATATAAAAGGCCAAACTCTCTGGGACAACAGGTGCAACGTCTGAAAAAGATTTCTGAAACATGTGGTTTATGTTTTTGTTGTGTTTTGCCCAAGTACAATTGGAGAGAGAGATTCCACATTGCATTCTCCTTGGGATACGTAGACCTCTTACAAATTGGAAGTGTCTTAAGAGTCATTGTCTCTTCATTAAGCAAATGATCCAGAGACCAGAGTGTTGGCTGGCTGGCTACCCAAGCTCAAGTCAGGGGCACTTATTGCTTGAGTTATATTTTCAGAAAGTTAAAACATTCTGGTTCTCAGAGGCTGTGTACTCTGAAGATAAAGGATGCCAACTGATAGAAAACCATTGTAGGGGTCACGTACTCAACAGCTGTAACAATATAGGCACCAACCAGGGCTGTGCAGGAGGTTAGAACAGATGGTGCCTTCTGGATCTAAGAATTTCTGAACATGCAAGTTACAGTTTGATGCTATTTACCCAAAGCTCTGCTTTTTATTTTTTTTTTATTTTTAGAAGATGGTCTCTCAAGCATGTTTTATTCGCTGTCTCACAGTTAGGAGATTTCACTGCTCAGAAGTTTTCCTTCTGTAACTTCCGGCAGACATGTAAGAAACCCCTTTATAAGTACCAAATACACAGCCACAGAGAGGAAACAAGCAGAAAGTTAATGTTACCTTCACAGTGGCCCTTGTTCTTTCTCCAGCCAGGACAGCAATCCAGCCTGGAACCATAGTGACACACCCCAGGCTGGCTCACAGCCACCAGCTGCCCATGAGCTCTCGAGCTGCGTAAGGAAGGACAAACAGCAGCTCCGTCAAGAAAATGCACTGATCCATTCCTCTGTATACCCCTTTGTACTTTTCCCTTCTGTTTTATCCACTGTCAAGCGTTTTGATTTCACCAAACCTAGGGCGGTGTTCCTAGACAGGTATGCTACTTGCATTTGATTGGAGAAACAGGGACGATGGGAATGTTTCACCTGCAATAAATTAACTCTGCAACGTAAACCCTTTCTAATGAGAAACATGGCAAAGGCAAAAAATACAGCCAGGTCCCCTGCTCGAATGAGACATTTTAATATCAGTGAAGTCCATGGGGCTGCCTCAGTTTGTGTCACATGAACAATGGGATTGCATATATGATGCCATACCACACAGCACTATTGCCTTGGATGATGAAAGACCCATTCTACATAGCCCCATAAAAGCTAGTGACTTGCAGGCTCATAGCCATTGCAAACATGCAAAAGGATTGCATAAGTGCAGAGAGTCCCAAGCATTCTGGTTGTGTGAGACTCCCTGACCATACAAATTAATGCTAATTCCACCTGCCAATAAGCCCAGAGTGTTCAATGTCATTTTACAGATCAACAGCTGCAAGAGTTGGAAAACCTGCCATGTTAGTTGCCAAAATCATAACTCTGATGGAAATCCACATTATAAATTATAAATCTGATGGAAATTCACAACTGTGTAAACCTTCTAGACCTCTTCTGTGCTGCTATGAGTTCTGTGGCTTTACTTCTCCCTCTGCTTGCTGTTACTTAAGTTTTCCATTACCACATGCCTGTCCCCTTTATGAAATTCTTTCCTTTATCCAAAATCCTCTGTCCCCATTGCTTTTTCCATAGTTTAATTTAAAATGCACTTTAAACTATACAAGCCATAATCTAAAATGCACTTTCTTCAAAGAGTCCAAAGTGTTGTTTTTGACATAGAAAATACCTTTTTGGTGAGAGCTATATAGTAGGTGATTTGGGGTACTGAGGAGGGCAACAGACTGCAACAAATTTCATGGTGGGAAAAAATGGTGGAAAAAGGTCATTAGGCATGAATTTTTGCATTTTTTAGTCTGAGGCACAAAAAAGGTATCACTTTATCACACTACAGGAGTGCTTTGCATGTATCCTCCTGTTCATATCTGTAACGGTTGCACTCACATCAAAACAGTTACTGCGAACATCACTGGGGCAACATAAAAAACCAATATACAGATTTACTTCAAAGACACAAGATGTTACTCCAGTTTTCTTTAGTAGCTGAATCATTGGAAAGAGAAGAGAATTAAGAGGAAATGTATAAACTCATGTATCTGAGATACTCTGAAGAAAGAGATGGTCTTCATGTCACCTGTCAAGTAAAAAAGCTTAATAGTTGGAAAAAGTTGGTCTGAAGCCACCCAAGCTTGGCCAACTACCCAGTGATGCAGTTTATAGGAGTACATGTAGTTGTATGTCTTCAGACAGCTGCAAAAGTGTATTGAAGAGCTATAGCTCCTCTATGTGTGTCTGTGACAAATCGGCACCCCACCTCTGCATCTATAGACAATAAAATACCCTTTTTCCATTTTGTTTTCCAAATGCTGCTGTCTTATATCACTTGCAAATATACACATTAAAGAATGTATATTCTGCTTGCAGACTAGAAAGTGGCCTTGAATTCACCTGGATGGTAAATGTACATTCCACTGACATCCAAGAAAATCCCCTTGAATGTGTCTGGATAGTGCTATGACTCCCCTGGAAGGTTAAAATGCCTAAAGCCTGGAGGAAGAAGGATCTCATTCCTTTCCAAAAGGTGCTCCTTTTCACAGGAAAAACTCATTCAGTAATGTTTTATTTAATAATTCCCTTCAAAATCAGAAAACAATGTATTTATAAAGTATACAATATCTCTCAAGATTTCAGTACAAACTTTCCTTAAAATTGGGAAATCTTCCATAAAGCTCCAAATTCAATTAACATGGCTGAACTCTATAGATATTGCCCTGGACAAGGTCTTTCACTTTTTCTGACTTCCACAACAAGCATTAAGACAAAACTTAACCTTTGCCAGAGGGAAAGATCAACCAGATCCCAAAATCTGGGAAGAAAACCAGTTTTGCCAGGTTAGTCCCTCTGACACATGAAAAATCAACACCCATCAGCTTGCCTATTTCTATCAGGAGTTCAGCATTTTTCGAAAAAGAAAGAAATTTAGAAAGAGGAGATTCTTTCAGGCAGGCAGACCCTTTCTGGAAGAATGTCACATGAACCATCCTGGTTATTGGGGGAGAAGTAATGCAGACTGGAGGCACAGGGCTCTTCTGATCTCTCCTTTTCTGATATTCCTGTAGAAGTTCAGAGGGACGACCTAAAGGCCTGAGTGAGGTGGCTGGGCTTGTCACTGTCTTCTCAGTGTGCAAAAATTTCCTGGCCTTGAAGAACTGGCAGCTAAAATATGTGGCTGAAGAAGAAAGGCAAGAGAAGGCACACTGCAGGTCAGATTGCAGCGTAGGTCAGCAGAAGACCAGATCTAAAGAACTCTGTCCTCTGAAAGCCAGCACTGGTGCTAAAGGTAACAAGTGGCTACTTAGCAGTCCAGGGTGCCCAAACAGGAGAGAAGTAATTGATTTTATGTGGCTGTGGTATTGCTGACAGCACTATGTGACATTTAGCAAAGAGTGAAGATGAATAGTAACCACAACAACCCAGGGCCTCCTGAGCTGAGGGGACAGAAAGAAAGAGCTGGCTGCATTAGCTCTCACAAGATTGTTGTGAGGCATTGGCACCATTTTAAACTAAGTGGGACTAAGTTTCACTGCTGCTATAACACATATTTCCAGATGTGGTTTAGGAATGGTATTCCCTAGTTCAGTGCCCCCACCAAGATTCTCCACAAGCACACACCACCCTCTCTTGCTCCCCCATTTCCCCCTTCCCCTAGCAGTAGGATGGAGTTGAGAATTGGAGGCACAAGAAGCAGAGATCATGGGTTGAGATGAGAACAATTTACTGGAAACAGCAATGAGATAGGGAAACAAACAGTAACAGCAGCAATACTAATGACAGAAGGTAGAAGAAAAGAAACATTTCACATGAAAATACCCCAATAACAGATTGGAGAGGCTCCCTCTGCCATGTTTTCTTGAACCCCTTATCCCTGGAAGAGAGTCCTTTTCCCCAGCTCTGGACAATGGTGTGAGGTAGTATAGAATAACAAATGTGTTTTCTCTGAGACATAAAAGCAGGTCTGGAGTTCATGAACTTCCAGTTCCTGAGGAGCTGACCACTCAACAGACTCACATGTGCTGAAAAAGCACACTGCCACTTGATGACAAATGTTTCCATTCACAAATATGATACTAAAGAAATAAACCACATAGCATCTTGAAGGCTTTGTATGCAGTTGCTAGGAATTCTCCCTTTATGGTCTATTCCCTTGCTGCAGCACTTCTGTTTCTGCAGAACTGGGAGAGGGAACACTGGAATAGCTTGGTCTGGAGTAAGTGGTTTTATTGATCCTCTCTCGAAATCTCCTTCTGTTTCCAGAGCATACCTGTCTCCATAGAATCCACCATCTGTGATGACTGGCTGCTTGTGAATGGCACGTTTATGCCGGCAGAACAAGAACTGGAGCCGCTCACACCTTTCCACAGGTGGTGCAGCTGTTTCCCCAGTTTGCACCGTCACTGAAGCTGCCGCTTTTCCCAGAGCACGAATCCCTACGTCCGGTGCGAGTACCTCGGGGAAGCGGCTCACACGCCCGCTGGAGCGCCCGAACCGGGCTGGCGCCGTTCAGCACCACGGCCCCGGGGACCGGCCGCCGGCGGGGCGAGCCCCGCGGCCACGGGCGCGGAGGGACCCNCGGGCGGGGCGGGGCCGATCCGCCTCCAGCCGCGCTCCCCCGCGACTCGAGCCGGGGCGGGCACAGAGCGGGGCGGGAGGGGTGGGTGGTCCCGGCCGTGAGCAGGGCAGGCTGCCCCGGAGCCGGGCATGGAGCCGCGGTGATGCTCCCCCGGGGAAAGCCGTATCTCTCCGGCGGGCGGTACGAGCCCCGGCCCCAGCCCGAGACCGAGTGGAGGTTTATCCCGTGCCACAGCCAGCGTGTCCCGCGGGCTCTGTCTCCGCAGGCACCCGCTGTCCCCCGTGGCACCGCCGCGGTGGGTTTCCAGCACCGGGAAATACCATTTGCACCGAAAGCTTTCCAGGCTGTGCCTGTCAGTTGCAGGACCATCCCTGAACAAACGTTTTCCAAGCTGCTACGGAAAGTACTTGGATATTAGGGAAAACTTCTTTACCGTGTGCCAGGTTGTTGTCATCTACTGCTGATTTCCTCAGACTTCTAAAAGAAGAGATGTTCCTCCAAAGCGCGTTTAAGTCACCTTGTAGGGAGGCGCAGTGCAAAGTCACAGATAACAAAAAGATGACAAATTTAGCCACAGGATTCAAATGACATAAAATCAAAATTTAATCTATTTAAAAGAAAAAAACTTGTGCAATACTGATTGTGTGTTGCACAGGATGGTAAAGACTTCTTTTTTTCTGGATGCTGGACACAAAAGCCATTGTTGTTTTGCAGCTGTGTTGCTGTCTTTCTGAAATGCAGCTACAGTACCTTGAGACTCTTCAACTCCCGTCATTAGACTTGTCTTCCTGTATGGGAGGAGTAGTCTTTTGATTTTAGTTAAAGCAGCACCATGTAGAAAGCATTCTAATTATTTAAAACTGTATTCAAAGACTCATGGCTTTTGTTATGCACATTTATTCCAACAAATAGATATGAATGTATCATTTGATGCTAAGCTTGCCACTAATATACTGATCAGTGTTCAAGACAAGTCTTTTGGTCAGAAGACAATTTCTGAATTGTGATGCATGTAGTCTGTTATGAGCTATAATTATTTCCTCAAAAATATTTATTTTTTACAGAGTGACTTGTAAATAGGCCTGTCAGCTCTGGTGGTCCCTGCTAAGTAGTATTTCACATTGCCTGCTGGAATGGGACTGGCCCTGGGTCTCCCCCATTCCCTGTGATTTATTGGGGAAGTGTTTATTGAGGCAGTAGTCATGGCTGTCTCCAGAGTGAAAGCTAATGGGCAGTTTCTGGACTATCCTCCTAATCCTGCTCTGAGCTCTCAAAGGAGCTCTTTCATACCAAGGTGATATAAGTGTGGCCTGTGGCTTCTAGGGTCATATATAACATGTCTTACAGGAATGTCCCTCAGCTTTTAGGAAAACATTTTTGTATTTCATACAATCCTGATCCCAAAGCACACCTCATGGCTGTTGTTGTTAATATATTCTCTTGATATCTAGAATGCAAATTGGGAAATTAGTGGGATGACAATTATTAATCCTATTGCTAGACTGAACACAGTTCTTGTTATGGTTTCATGAAATGCTGCCCTGACTTTTGGGTCTTACCTATGTTTTGTATTTCAGTTTGTCATCTCTAGACCAAAGTGAGGCCCCGTAATAAGACTGCTTTGCCCACTGAAGATGCCTTTTCCCAGCTGGGGTGAATGGACATAACAGCTCAGAATTTGTGTGTGTGTGGGTCCTGCTCATCCCCCTCATTTCCTTTGTGGCCTGGCATGCTGGGTTGTATCAATAAGAGCGTCACCAGCAAGAAAAGATGAAGAAGTCATGATTTCTCTCTAATCACCACTTGTCAGGCCATACCTGGAACACTGTGTTAAGTTTTTGCCCCTGCTATACAGAAAAGACATGGACAGTCTGGAGAGGGTCCAGAGAAGGGCCACAGAGATGATCAAAGGAATGGGAAGCTGCCATGTGAGGAAAGGCCCAGAGAACTGGGTTTGTTCAGTCTTGAGAAAAGAAGGCTTAGGGAAGACCTTGTCACCATGTTTCAATACTTAAAGACTGGCTACAAGGATGACTCCTTTTCTACAAGGATGACTCCTTTTCTACAAGGAGTCCCATGGAAACAGTGAGGGGTAATGGATACAAGTTAGTCTGACTGAACACAAGAGGAATGTTTTCCACAACGAGAACAGTCAGTCATTGTAATAATTTCCCCAGAGAAGTGGTGGATTCCCCAGTGTCGGACACTTTTAAGATTTGGCTGGATGGGGTGCTGGGCCATCTTGTCTAGACCGTGCTTTTGCCAAAAAAGGTTGGACCAAATGTTCCTTGAGGTCCTTGCCAACCTGTTATTCTGTGACATGCACAAAATGCCGTCTGTAAAATTGCCTGGTCAATAACAATGTAATGGAAAGACCTTAATTTGGTTTGCAGTTCATAAAGATTGCTGTTATTTACAATAAAAATGTTAAGCTAAATGATAGATATTTTGCATTCAAGATAAAAAAGTTGTCTTAAAGCAATTTTAGTATACAGATATGCCATTTTGTCTTTACCAGAAACAGTCTTAAAATAATATTGGCATGAATATGGTTGTGAATTTCAGAATCAGCTGCCATCTAGGTAATTACACAATTGCTACAAGTATGGTTAAGTATGTTTGAGCCACAATATTTAGATCAGATTAGCTGATACACAAAGTCACAGTTCTTTTACAACTCATCATCATTAGCTATGATCACCATTATCAGTGGCAACCCCTGCTAAACTGGGACTGAGCTGGTATAGAAAGAGCATTTTCAGACATCCTTCAAAAGATATCTCTTGGATTCAAAAACCTACAACTCCCAAAGGTCCATATTTCAACCATACTATTTGAAAACACCAATTACATGATTTGTAAAGGTACAAGTGAAACACAATTGCTTTTCTTTAATTAAATCATAATGGAAAATTAGTATCTGTTTCCTGCTTCCAGTTGGAACTCAGCTGCTTTGGCAGAGGTTTGCAAAAGCTCTGGCTGACTTCTCTTGCCAGAAATTGGTCAGGTGGACAAAGAACCAAATTTTTTGCAGATGTTGCCAATTTAGTGTCACACTGTATGTGTTTCATGGCTCCAGATGAGTGGTAGTGACAGCAAACAGAAAAAAAACAAAAAAAGGGAAAATAAAATGAAAACTGAAGCTAATAATTTTTTAAAAGTGAAATTATTTTTGAGATCCTTTTATGGCTGTCAATATTCCTGCTGTTTTTTTCACCAAGATTTAAAAATCATATTGCTATTCTATAATATAATTATGGCAATTGTGAGAAAGCTTGTGTTTATCCTGTGACTGCTTCCTTCTATGTAATCTCTGAATACAGATTCTGGGTAGAAAAATCACTTAATTCTCCTTGTGGCATATTTTGCGAAGTGCTGGGAAATCCACGAAATCCATATTTGCTTAGGTTTTTCCTACTTCTCCCACTTGCTACTTTTTCTCTGAAAGTCACTGTGGAACAGCTCCACAGACTCATGGACCCTGGAGCTTCCATGAAGAGGAGGAGATTCAGTCTCCAGAGCATGCTGAAGGTACATGAGTACAGGCCCTGACACAACTCTGGCTGTACCATGATTTAATATGCTTTTTTTCTCTGAGGCAGTAGCTCTAATATTCAAAGTGATGTAAGATAGTTTATGAGGCTATGAAAGAGCAAAACTAGATTTCCCCCTTTCTTTCCCACACTTTGAGTCTCCCTTCCCATGCAAAGGAAGAGGTTACACTTTCAAATTAAGCCTTGAGCTCTGAAAAGTGCTGCAAGTCCCAAGTGAAGAAACCAACACCAAGTAGCCAATACATACTGCCCGCCCATATGAGCCCTTGTTTCCCATCTGGCCTATTTTAATTGATGCCTACGCAATCCATGTGTGCATCAGGGATTGCAATTTCCAGCAGCTTTATGAATGAATGTAATAGGAGATCACTGTGTGGTTTTCAGGGAGGAATTTTATAAGTGCAGCTTCCTGGCTTTTGATGTGATTTTCCTTGGTTTCAGGTCTCCTGCCAAAAAGATTTAGACATTTTTTTCCCCTCATATTATTTCTCTGCATACTAACACACAAACCTTTCATTGCTTGGCTACATTAGCCTATAAGAAAAATAATTCACAGGTGATCCTCTTATATGTAACACTTCCCATATGGTAGCCCAATAACATGGTGCCTTTGACAGAAAAAGACACAGTTATTTTATAATTTGTTCAGCCATACTATGTTTTAAAAATATGAAGTTCATGTAATCTGTACTTCTATTTTGTCATATTAATAAATGTTAAATGTTAATTGACTGTAATTCAGTGCTTTGTAGCTTTGAATTTAGACAGTTTGTCCTTTTTATTTGGATTATCAAAATGTAACAGTTCAGCAAGTTGCAAAAGAATGAAAAAAAATATAGGGATTAAACCATGTAGGATCTACACTTGAACTTATCACAGGTCCACAGTTGTACTTTCCAGCTTTTGCTAATTTGCTTCTGCCTTTAGAGACTACTGTATGGAGAATGGCAGTAGATTTCAGTTTACTTGGATCCCCAGGTTATAGCCTCGCTTGTTCCCCTGGAGCATCTCAGTGCCAGCATGCTCAGCAACAATGCAGAAACCTCAGCCTTGTGGGGAAGCACAGACTAGGTGTGACTTTATAGAACTAACACAAGGATCTTCACGGTTTCACATCACAAAGGTATTTGGTCCTGAATTCTCAGCTGACAGACTATACTTCTGTTATCATGAGTTTGGGTTCTCTCTGTGTCTTAATATTTGGAGTAGGTGTTGGTGTAAGACTCAAACTTCTCTTATGCTGTTAATATGAATTATTCAATCTCTAATTAGGAATCACAAAGGATTGATGAAGTTGAAATAGAAATACTTCAGCTAAAACATTTACATTAAACATAGACAGAGTAAAAAATAACTCAGAGCATTAAGGCTGAAGTATCACTATAATAGCAATCCTGGCTATGTCCACCCCTTTTTTTTTTAGTTAACTGAAGTTCCATTTATCTTGCCAAGTAGTTTCAGATCAAGTTTTTTTATAGATTTTTCACGGAGTAGAATAAACAGAGAAATAAAAACAAACCATTCATTTTCTCTCGTGAATCATTTTATCAGCTTTAACAGACCATTTTGAAACACTAAAAAGCCATGAATGAGATTTCTGAATTGGAATTCCAGAATGGAACCATGATTATAAACTCAGTTGAGCTTATTTTTGTTTTGGTTTGCTGAGTATTGCTTCAGTGTATCTTGAAAAACAAAATTAGGTTCAAAGCTGAAATTCTTGTAGTTATTTAACCATGATCTGAGGCTTTAAGAAAACTATCAAATATCCAGAGATTTACAAGACCTAGTAATATTACTTCACTGAGACTATACACGTGAGGCAAAGTTGGCAGATTGGATTGTTAAAGGCAGAGCACCAGGATTAACAAATCTTTGCTACTAGGAAAATCTAGTTGTAACCTCAACTTACTTTCTAGCTGAAGCTATAAAATGCCCCTCAAAATGGTCTGTTTACATTCCTTTGATATTTGATAATATTGTTCAGATTGCTGCCATGGTTAAACTCAGCCCTGTGGTCCATGGGGCAATGCTTGCTACCCTTTGTGTAGCAGAGAGTAGGAATCCATTGACAGGATCACCATGGAGCCCAGATATCCCTAAAATGGATTCAGTATGTATCTAACCAAATTATGGTTTCTATGAGGGAATCCTTATTTCTAGCCAGAAGTAATTACAAGCATAAAAGCTCAGTGTTTAGGAAATACTTTGTATTGTATTATGTTTAAATTATTAAAAATCACGCACTCAGGATGGTGGGTGGCCTAACACAACATGAACAAGAGCCTGGTAAAATTATACCACCAGGCTGCAGATCACTTTTCTAAACATATAAGTAAGATTTCATATGTTGGGTTTATATTTCACAGCCCGGGGTTCCAAGCAAGGTTATAAATTTATTTGGCAGAAGCAACTGAGCTGAAGGATGTATGTGCCTATTTGATGATGGCTTCAGGAGAACACAAAGAATTCAGCAAAAGCTGGCCAAGTTTATTTTGGCAGCTAAGACAAAGGTCATTAAATGAAAGGAAGACAACATGGAATTAATGAAAAATCTGAGGGCATCATAGATGAAAATATGCATGGAAATGTTGAGTCAAGGTTTTGTTTGCTGTTATTTGGTTCTCTGGTATGGATCTTCATTACTGGTTCAGTTGTGTCAGGTCTGCTTTTGAAGTGCATCTTAAGATTTCGGCTAAAATTCACAAAGTCCATTTCATGTGGTCTGCACAAACCTAAGCACGTTGAACAGTCGGTCACAAGATTTGCTATCCAAGTGCAATTCTAATTTGAACTAGAATGCAGATGTAGAAACACCATCTGTGTCTGCATTATGGACAGAACTGGTATTATAAAAAATACTTATTTATTATATATATTATTATATATATATATATGTTTTATT
>VZTX01008504.1:307768-337623 GCA_013400915.1 Pardalotus punctatus | reverse complement strand
AGAACTGGTATTATAAAAAATACTTATTTATTATATATATTATTATATATATATATGTTTTATTAAAAACTGGCTTTTTGAAGAAAAATCTTTCCAAAGGGACTCCTTCAAAACCTCAAGTTTTTTATTGTCTGTCTACACTTATTTTTATTTGACCTTTCTCATAAGCTTTTTTCTCTTCCCTACAGTTTAATCTTCAAGGCTTAAAAATGAGGCTATATAATTTTTCTGAAAACACTCTGCTCCTGATCTCTGCTCCTAAAATAACCATCTTGCCTCATACATGTGTAGA
Organism: Pardalotus punctatus; assembly: GCA_013400915.1. NCBI lineage: Eukaryota > Metazoa > Chordata > Aves > Passeriformes > Pardalotidae > Pardalotus > Pardalotus punctatus. The sequence goes on along the minus strand of VZTX01008504.1, from coordinate 337,331 downwards.
AAGTTTTCACTTTTTCACATCTAGATATCCTCTAGATTAACATTTTATTCTGTTTTCACTTTTTGTCACAAAACAGTGCCTTTTACTAAATGAGAAATTATTTCCTTTTTTGGTTGCTTCTCCTGTTGGTGAAAATAATCTAGATAAGGCTTTTATTGTAGTGATCAATCTGTTCTTAAGTAGAAACTGACAACTCCAAAAGTGTATTCTACTTGGAATGAAATTGTGTATCTTCTGTGTTTCTGATAATTTTATGTCTATAACCTCCTCCAGAATGGGATGTTTTATTCTTTCTTCATTTATCATTTTCTTCTGTGATATCTAATTTCTAGCCCTTTGCTTTGAAGTCACTCACCGACTTTTTGTTCTTCAAACCCACTAATACACCTCTAGACACTATGCTTGTGATTCTAATTTTTCACTTCTGCAGTCAGATTCTTGTAATTTGTTCCTGGACCTTTGCTGATATTACTGGGGTCATCCCAAACATTAGGCCAGGAGTGTCTGTCTGTGAGTGTATTGTGATGCATTCCTCTGATGGGTGCCCGATTTTTTAATTCATATTTATTGTGGGCATAATAGAAATAATTTATTAATATTTTGCATGTTTTCTCCTCCTGATTTGGCTCAGAAGTATTAAAAAAAAGGTGTGGGGGCAAATTAAGACAAAATAAATAATATCTCCTAAGTTTCTGGGCTTCTAGGAACTCCTGCAAAAATGTCTCTCAGTTCCTGAATATTCAATGGCTTTCTACAACGTACAACATACTTTGTAAGCCTTCTTGTGGCATCTTCTGATATTTATAAAATGGGTTATAAAATAACCAAACATTCGTACACCATCTCTGAATTAAAAGACAGAAAAAGGCAAAAATCATCCAAACATTTTCTGATCAAAATCATACTTGGAAAGTAAGATCCTCACAGAGATTTTATCACTTTAATATTCTCTCTACTAGCCAGCAATGATGCAGAAATCATTGAGGAGTCTGGAGTCCAGTCAAATATGATACTAAAATACCACATGAAAGTTTTGGAGGACAAGTTCTTATTCTTCAGCTGAACTGTCTGAATTCCACCAACTTCCCTAAATTCATTTGGTCCTTTACCTCTTTTTCTCAGAAAAGTTATGAATACTTTTGCCCTCATACAAATCTTAAGAGAACCCAGAGAAGATCTGACAAAACATAGAAGTAATGCAGAACTAAGTAAAATGAAAAAATTATTAAATATGCCATATTTTACAAAACTTAGTTTATTTTTCAGTAATGACTGCTCACATAAACATTTGATGGGTACAGTTCCATATTTACAAGTGCGCACATTTCATTCTTTGTTGTGTTGGTGCTTTTAAAACTGTTATCATTGGTTTCGGTCCCAGTTTGAAATCCAGGTAGATTTCTGACCTGTGTTTTTTGCATAATCAGAACTGTCCTCTTGAAACTGATCTGCGATCATGCTCCGAGGGCTAGAAATCTTTGCAAGCTTTTGTAGTTGAACACTGATAATTTCCTTGGGTGATGCAAACATCTTTCACCACTCAGCACTTTTGTTCCGTGTCACTCTGTTTTCCAGGGTGGCAATTAATCTCACTTCTGCATTTGAGACAAGGCTCCCAAGGGGTTTTCCCATACTCACAGCTCATTGGGGCTTTCCAATACTCAAATGGGGATGATAGAAAGAGGAGAGCAATGCTCTACTTGGACAGATAGTGAAAGTACGAGGGGGAACAGTTTAAAACTAAGAGAGGAGAGATGTAGGTTGGATATTAAGAGGAAGTTCTTTGCTGTGAGAGTGGTGAGGCACTGGAAAACATTACCCAGGATAGTTATGATGTCCCATTGTTGGAATTGTTCAAGGCCAGGTTGGATAGAGCTCTGAGCAACCTAGTCTAGTGGGAGGTGTCCCTGCCTATGGCAGGAGGGTTTGAACTAGAGGATTTTTAAGTCACTTCCAACCCAAACCATTCTATGATTCAATGATTTGCCTTTTGGAGTAGACATCTCTCTCTTTGGTTTTAACCACTCTGTCTTGGAATCTTTTCCTCCAACATGTATTCCTCTCCTTTAAATCTTGCATGTGACCACACATTTCTTAAGATTATATGTGGAGATGTATTATTATGGATATTTTTACAAAAAACATCTGTTTAACATCTATCTGTTGCTAATGTGCACTGTAAAGTTAAGTGTATGCCTTAAGTCCCTCCTGGAAAATAATTTTGCCACTTCTTTTCCCCTTCCCAACTGTGTACATGTTGTAAATAAATTTGTACTCTGAAGCCATAGTGTTTATGTCCAGGTGCCATTCTCCCTCATCCATCCCTCCTCTCCTTTCCTTTCCTTACAGATGGCTATGCAGAAACATCTGCTTTCTGTTACCCTGTGTGTCAAACAGAAAACAATAACAGTGCTCGTTAAGAAGTTTCCATGTTTAACTTTTGCATGGCAACTTTTAGAGAAAGAGGACCTCCCTGTTTTTTTCTCGAAGAGCTTTGTTATTTTCTCACCATAAACTCTCCAGAAGGCTTTCGGCAGCTCTGTCATGATGCTTAGTTTCTTGCCTGGAAGCCTGACCTCCCAAAATATCCCATTCTTACACCCTTCAGTCTTCAGTCACATGGGGTGGTGTGCTTACCACAGAAACTGGAAAATGACTGCTGTTAAAATAATAGCTGTTGTTTCAAAACTTATGAAATATTTCAGAACCTCATTGTTGACACCAGTAACAAACAGTTTGTTCCCATGAATGCACAGTATGGTTCTAAACTAGTCCAGCCAGATACAGAAAGCTCAAAAGCCATCAGTATTTCATCCTGCTTGGTAGGTGTTCTTTTCATTTCATCTACAGTTACTTGTGATCTTAGTTTGGGAAGATGAAAAAGCTCTGCTCTTTCCTGTTGCCCAAGAAATGCTGAGGAATATCTGTTATAAGAAAAAATCCCTAATGGGAAAATAAGTTAATACCAATACATTGATTAATATTAATTTCTAGTTCATTAATTTCTTTATTATCTGGTCAAAAGTATTTTGAATGCTTTTAAGATCTCATAAGACAGGTCACCCTTGTGGATGTGGCTATATGATGTTAGTATAGATGTTAGACAGAAAAATTTCTTGGTAAGCAAAACAGATCAGGTCTAAAAGAAAGGGAAAGGTGAAAGTTGCTTGCAAAATCTCTAAGTAAGTTGATTTTACTCACACTCATTCTTACTTCCACTTACCACAAGCACCAAGTGTGCCTGAGTGGTCTGGCACTGTGTGGGACACAAAGGACTGGGGAAACTGGCTACTGAGTCCTTGTCACAGCTCTGGGATTCTTCATGATTGGCAGTGATGAACTACTTTTTAAAGAAATATTACATGTCCATTTAGGAATAATGTTTATCCTTCTGTTGTGATAAGAGGAGGGAATGGTGTGTATGATGTTCTGCAGCCTTGTTGCCATCCATTCTGTTCTCAGAATGTCTTACATTAATGAGTAATTTCTGCTTATCACACTGTGTGTTGTCAGGGTTTGACACATTCCTTAGTGTGATTGACTGGGAACTGCTTTGTTCATTACATTATATTTTTAACCCCTGTTCTGCTGTTTCTTCTAGTGTTATCTCTTTCTCTCACACACATTTCTATTTTTCATTAGTTCTTACCAACCTCAATACCTTGGTGGCAAGTCTTTCCTTCCTGGTTATAGTTCGAGGAAAAGGTTGGAATTACAGCTGTGCAGGACTTAGGCAGTGTGAATAACTGGTGCTTTCCCCATATCAGGAAAAGACAAGAGTTGTTTGTGGTTCATTATAATAACATAATATGGCAAACAACACAACTCAGGAGTATGCATAACTCTAAAGCTTATAGGAAAGCAGAATATAACAAACCCCCACACCTTCTCCTACGTATAGCTGCATAAAATTGTCAAGGAGAGGCCATCTCTCTGTATCATTCAAATATTCCCAAGTTATGTGTCATAATTCCAAGACTGAGAAAGCTTTTAACCTTCAGTTTGAGGATTATCTTTCTCTTGAAGAGAAAGAGAATGATATAATTATCCCTTGAGTATAATGATTTTAATTTTTTTGGTACATTTTTATCACTGGCCCATGTGAGAATTCTTATTCTGGCAAAAGAAATTTATTTTTTCAACTGAGTGGATGCTTTGTCTGTATCTTTATTTATATCCCCTGTCAATAAACTCTGAGATCTTGATGCCATTGTGTTTGAGGAAGCAAGGACTCTGTAACACAGACTTGAAGAAAATAGATGTTGTAGGCTAACAGTGCAAGACAATACTGACTGATGGCAGGACTGAGAAGACAGCTGTTTTTGTTTCAAAATGTATTCTGCTGGTATCTGCTGTGCTTAAACATGTAAGAGTGTTCAGTTTTCCTGTTTCTACTGTGGACTGAATTTCTTACTTCTCTAAATGGGACCATTTCCATTTTGAAATCTAAAGTATTTCTCCATTGCACAGCATTAATATTAACTTTCTGTATTCAGTGCAGATGGGTTTATATGCTGCCTGGCTTTTTTTTTTTTTTTTCTTTTTTCATTCTGTTTTCTTTCCATTACTGGTTTGGCTAAGCAGATAGGTGGAGGTGGATAAGCATGTGTGCAGGTTGAATGGATGGCAGGTATAGAAACCATCTGTATGATATGATCTCCAGAGCTCTACTGTGCTAGTAACAAAACCAGACTCCTATCAGCAGTTGCAACCATTGTCTTCATGTGATTTTACTGGGCACCATGTGTTTTGTGCATCATCATTCTTGACCATGTGTAGTAACTTCAGATGGTTTATAAGAATGAGTTATGGCTAATCCTGCCTTGTTAAACAAAAGTCCAGTTTGGGCTGGGTGGAATTACAGACTCTTTGTCACTGCTCTGTAATTGTGTTTGTGCTGTGTAATCACAGTCCTTGTGTAAATGGCCACCATGAGAGATTGGACAGTGGGATATTCCTTAGCAAACAGATGCTTACAAATATTTTGGATTCAGGTGGGCATGTGTAGTGTAGGATCAGTATCAGTGTAACAAGTGTTTTATAAATGTCACCTCCTGCAGGCTGATAGTGTGAAGTTATCGCAGAGGAAGTCCAGAGATTTCGAAAGCTTTCAAGATGAAACTGAGGACTGGAAATGTTTATTGTCTTCAGCTTTCATTGTATTTCTTACAGCATAAATGATACTTTCCCATTATGGGTCTGTGAGTATGCAAAGGGCAAGTCTGAAGTGTATTTATACAACATTTCCAAGTAATTCTGTCCTTTATAATTGTGGTTCCCAACGTTTCTGCACCTTAACCCTACCTGAGTTATACGATCACCATTTTCTGGAAAAAATCCTGAAAGTAGGAGTTTATGTCCACTAATCATATCTTGACAGAAGTGTTCTTATAGGAGATGAAACAGGTAAACTGCTCCTTTCCAGAAAGTTGAAGCAATCATCTACCTTGCTCAATAATTTGGATTTCGATTTCTTTATAGTTAATTTCAATCAGCACAATGAAGAAAGCAAGCATCCTCTTACTAGAAATAGCAGAAATTGATGTGCCATGGTTTGAAATTGCACTAGTAGCTAATGAATCCTTCTGTGTCTGTAGGATTCTGTCAGAAAGCTGTCATCCATTTCCAATACAATTATCAGTAAAACAGACATGTTTATCAAGCTTAGATACAAATCATAAAATATATAGTTTGTTAAAAGGCAGAGTCTGGTCTATGGGAGGCATCCAGTGCATGAGTGGAGTAATGCTGAGCTCTGGTGACTGTGGAATCTGTGTAGACTCTGTGGGCTGTGCAGCAGCAGAATGCAATGAAAAGGAGGATTAAGAGTCAAAAGATGAGTTGTAACCCAGAACTTCTGACTGCCCAGGGCATCTTGCTAAGAAAAAGGAAGGAACAAGTATGAGATGTAGAGTGTTAAAAACATTTTGTTTCAAAGAGGGCTGTCTTTCTTATTGACCTTTATGTCAGATACGGACTTTCCTGTTCTTGAAATTAATGCTGTTTATGGTACAAGTCTGAGAAGTTAACAATGCACAGAGAAGCAACTTTGTGTTTGCGTCTCCTGCACCTGAAAACCAATAGACAGTGTCCTGTCTCTCCACAGCAATCTGTTTAAGAGAGCAAAGTTACATCTCCTGCCTTGAACAATAGTGGTCTCTGGAGAAAATCTCTTCTTTAGAAACAATTGCATGGCTTTGTGTCACAGAGTGTTCACTGCTTTCTGGAGTCAGATTATAATACTGAATAAATGCCAGTATCTTTCTGTGTTTTAATGTGCACAATTGTGTTGTTTAATTGAACCTTTATTTCACACATGTGCTGCTAATTGATAAAACAGCCCCACGTAAGAAAAAACTGCAGGAAATACAAAGTGGAGAAATCCCAACCACCTCACAGCAAAATCTATGCTCCTTTGTGCTGCACACAATGTGTTGCATTCTTTCTTCTGTTTCATAACTGTGTGTTTTATTTGCTTAGAATGGAGCTCTTGATTTAGAAGTGAGTAGGTCAGTTCCTGTATTGGGGCATTCCTCACAAACTTCAGCCTTTAAGCCCAGGTCTGTGACAGGAACTAAATGGCTGGGCATGGATTTCACGACTCATGCCCATATAGGAATGTTATGCTAGATTTCTTAAACAACTGATTTATTGAAGAAGTGTCTCATCAGAAAATTTAATTTTTCATCTTTTCTCACATGTGTTTCTCCGTGTTATTTTCTCTTTGAGGATTAAATTAACCGGTACTTCTGGCTGAGAAAGATTTCTGCAGGGATTGAGACTATGAAATCCTCCTTGTCTTTCTTAACAAGCCTCATGTTCAACAAAACACAAAAACACAAAATTAAATTGCTGATGACCTTCTGTAGTGGTCAGTTTGGAAGTTTGATATTTAGGGAGTATGTACTGCCAGTGGTCAACTGTTCTGGGTATAAACATGATGTGGACAACCAAGGTGAGAAAAAGTTGTTAGAGAGGTATGAAGACACCCTGAAGATATAAATTACATAGACTTATATTAATTTATTTACAGCATCTGAAGGTTTTTTTCAGACAGGCCAGCAGCAGAAATCCCACCATGACCATTTCTCAGCTGTAACAGATTGCTGCTTGTGCTAGTCTGGAATTTGACATGTGAAAATGTGGCAATTAGGCCAAGATGAATCAATTGGTAACAAAAAAATAAACATCCACAAGTGGGGCATGATGATACATAGTTTATGCATAGGCTGGATTCCTCTCTTGGGGTGGTACTGCCTGATAATGGTGTTCAGATACCCAGGGTCAGGATGGCAGCATAAACCAGCAGATATGGTCTGTACTACCTTCTAACCTGTTTCTGGAAAAGGTATTGATTTTTGCTTACAGGTTGTGGTCACAGACATATCAAAGATAGACAAGAGCTGATCCACTGCCTTCAACAGGCAACTTAACCCAACATTTATGGTCATGGTGACACCAAAAAATCTCTCTGCATCACATTGTTTAATGACATTCCTTGCTGAAAGATGAAAAAACTGTCTTGCATTGTATGCCTTAATGTTACTGTTCCTTTTCTCTAGCTTCTCGGATCTATCAGAACCTAATTGTGATTTTTTGGTATGATTCTGAAAAACTTGCATTCTTTTTCTGCTGGGACAGTGGCTTTGTTATTAGTGACTTGAGAAGAAGAGGAAATAAGTTTTGGTAACTTGGGGAAATTCTCCTCTGGACACCAAAACATTTGCTTATATTTTTTAATTGATTTCTCTCAAAAGATAGCACAGCACACAGAACAGTGAGTGAGTAAATGCCTTAAACAAAACTGGTATAAATCCCAGTGCATATAAATAACGCGTAACAGAGAAATTGCATTATAATATGTCTGGCACTCCACAGCTCAGAAGGGCGCCTTCATCTACTACATGTTTCAGAATCCCAAAATAGGTCACCCTGAGGACTGTTTCCTTCTCCATTGCTATGAAAGCTCTGTGTTAATATTTCTCTTCTCTCGTTCTTTCATAAGAAACACTGCAAAAAACCTCACTAATCTGTCCTCCCACAACACCCTGCTGATAAGCTGTGTAAATCACAAATGATTCCTTTCAATTACGGTTAATTTGTTTCAGGGAAAGAAGGAAAAACAAATTAAAATGGGAACCTAGGGAAAAACTGAATATCACTTTTGCATATCTTCAGAGAACATTTTTATTACTAGTACCCATAATAATCCCCAAACTGTGCTCTGGAAGAAACCTACCTCTTCTCATGCCATCCATTCTCAGACCTTGGATATGGGTTGTGTGTTCTATTAATACTTAGTTGGATAGGTAGATAGATAGATAGATAGATAGATAGATAGATAGATAGATAGATATATTGATGGGAGGGATGCCACTGTACTGCCTGCCAGTGGGACTGTGCACTGCTCTTCACAAGTCCTTGAGACACCACTCTGCCCAATTTCCTACCTGCCTCACTGGCCCCTGATTTGTTGGTAAGGGGATTGTGACAAAGGCTGTGCTTTGAGGAGCCATCAGGGTCACTTGCCTTCTCACAGAAAACAATCAGGTTGCTTCAATGTGATATTGCTCTGATGTTTTGTCACCTGTTCCAAGACAAACCTCCATGCACTCAAGCCACTCCTTTACATATATTCACATATACCTATGGATATAAATAGATAAATCAACACACATAAACACAGGTGAGCTTGCATTTGAGGTGCCATGTCAGTTGTCTTTAGCGAAAGAGGGCACCTTGGCATGGTTCATTTCTAGACCACAAGAAATCGAAGGTGTTCAAACCTAGCAAAAACTTTTCTGTCCAAATTTTGTGGGTCAAATGCTCTTCTTAAGGGATGCAGAAATCCAAAAGGTGGTAGGATTTTGGAACTGGGCTTTAGTTCATTAAATCAGGTAAACACTGGAGGCAGGTCATATTCTCTTTTCCACATGCTTGCATTCATTCTTTAGGACTTTAGAACACCCCAAATCCTGACCAGAACCGCTTCAGGCTTATAGGAGGTTTCTAACTTTTGGAGCACTTTTGGACAGTAATTTGATGTGCATTTTTCTGTCTGCAGCTTTGGATTGAACATTTTCAATTTCCATCTGCTCATTTTTCACCTCAGAGCCACTCTATTGTGCTGTTGTTTTACAAGAATCCAAATACTTTATTCCTATGGGGTATTGGTACAGAGAGTTAGGTCTGAGAGAGAGATTAATGAGTTTTCTGCTCCAATGTATTTATATGCAAAGTTTTGTTTTGTTTTGTTTATTTTGAATTTGGACTCCCTCTGCTTCATCACTAAATGATGCAAAGAAAACTGCCAGAAGCCTAAGGAAAACTGTGTACTTTTATACTTTCATTGCTTCCATAGTACCAAAATGGGAGAAAAAAAATCTCATGGTGTAGAAAAGTAGAAAGCCTTCATTAACTATGACTACAGTTTTAAATTTATCTATCTATCTATCTATCTATCTATCTATCTATCTATCTAATATTTTTCTGTTCCTGTGGCCCACTTAGTGAGCAAAAATGTGGATGTGTATGTATTTTTGTAGATACGCTAGCTTCACTTTGTAGGTTTATAAACTTTAAATAGATACAACTTTCTCATTAACTTCACTTTGGAGAGGCACTGGTTGTAGCTAAGATGTAACAGAGACTGAGAAACAATGGAAAACCATTTTTCCTTTATTGCTAAAGGGAGAATTATTATGATCTGATTTCTTCCACATCACTCTCAAAAATGCATAGTTAGGGTTTACCTAAAGGTGCCAGCTGTAACAAAATACTCTTGAAATTTGAGAGATATAAGCAAAATACTATTTTTTTCCTTTTTATAATCTTCTGTTCAAATTAACAGTAAAGGAATAAAGTGTTGTTTCTTCAGCTTTGAAAATTACCATTAAATCCGTCAAGAGGATTATTACAACTACAAAGCTATCCCTTGCAAAACGAGTTTGTATAGTAAATGTTGCCTTTGTAAAATTGGAGGCATTTTATAACATCAAAGTGATAACATTACAATTGTCGAATTGAGATAATCTTTCTATTAAAATTGGATTATATATGTTGAATATATGCTCCACATTTTGAAAGTGTGTTTGTAAACATGCTCCTACACTACTGCTTATCTATGTGGGGATTATTTCTAGAAAGACGGGAAGGGCTGGAAAAAGGAAACAAAGTGTGGGAACAGATTTTACAGCTCAGTAGGCTATCTTCCAGATTTGTGGACAGATCTTAAAAATAACTTTTTCTTCATATTAGAATTGCCTGCCACAGCAGAACTAAGCCTATGCTATCACGTTATGAACAGAAATCAAAATTTGAAATTATGACTAGGCATCTTATAAAAATGGACATTGAATCTGGTCTGAATTCAGAGTGAAGGGATGTTCAGGCCCATATCCAGTTTAGCAAAAGGAGGCAGACCATTTTGCTCTAGCTCTTGGACTGAAACTTTGAAATTTTGTGTGTTTAGAACCTGGCTGTGACATTTGTTTCTTATATGATGGTGGATAAACCACATCAGAAAATTACCCATATTATGTGGTCACAAAAGTCCATACTTTGGTCTAAGAGTTGATAATGGCATCATTGATTAAATGCTATTACATTATGTCTAAATTCTGTACAGACTTGTATTTGCATAATTTTATTCCTCTGATACTGCTAAAAAAAAAGTTCCCTCTGCATTTTTTAAATTGAAAACAACTTGTGTTTTTTAGATTATAATTCTTAGCATCCAAATTATTTTATAGTAAGAAAAACCTATAATTAGAAAATGGTGGATCATGCCAAAAATGCCAAAAACTGACATTATAACAGAGTTTTAGATTCCCTTTGCTTTATGAACAATGAGAGCAGAGTAAATCTATATTGCTTTTAAAGATCTGCCAATAAAATGATGTGTTTGAGTATGATTGTTCTGAATCCTACAAAGCTGTTAGTCTTCTTGTTCCCCAGTAAAAGTAAACACATTCCCTTACTACCTTTCCTTCAGGGTAAATGGTGACAGTGGGAGCACAGTGGGAATGTGCTGCAGCTGATGAGCTAAACAAGGACCCAGTGTCCTGTTCCCTGCTAGGCTGAGTGGTGGATATTTGGCCACAGTGCCTGTGTGTTACCAGCTCAGTGACACATTTCAGGCCGAATCTGACCCAGGTCCCACTTGCTGTTCCCTGTAGACAGAATTGCCTTGCACACACCGAGCTTTCTGAGGAGAACGCTACTGTGAAACCGTGCAGTGATAGTCATAAAATTGGATATATGGCTGTGTTAATCCTTGCTCCTCCCTGCTCTGTTGGGCCACACTAAGTCTGTCACAGTCAGGGATTGCCAGAGCTCGTAATGGGTTTCGGGAATGCAGCCTTTGCAGATGGAGATGCTGCTTCCCTCAGCTGCAGGATAACCGTGGCTCATGGTCATTCTGAGCACATAAGCACATGTTTAATATCACAAATATCTCTGTTTCTATGTCTCTGCAGTAAAATACAGGTCTCAAGGTACCATTTACCCTCTTTTAAGCACCAGAACAGGAAGGAGTGTGTTCATAGCATTGCTGAGCTGGGGATATAAAAACTAATGGAAATCAGTTCAAACACATTCAATGATGTATTTGTGCAACGCTCATTTCTTGAGATATTATATTATGATGTTGGTTAAGGGTGTTTGTAAATTTTGTGCAGCTGCTTCACCAAATTAGGAGTTAATTTGTAGCAAACTTTTAAAGAGAAATGAAGCATTATCATTAAAATGTATTAATTCCACACAAGTTTGGCATGTAAGTAGGGAACTTTGACAAGTAGTAAATGGTGTTCTGGTTCTAGTCCACCCATTAATAGCAACCAGGAAACCAGGCAACAGAAAAGGATCAGATTCTACTCTGGGATGTATTATGGTTTGTCTTCTCAATGGGAATTAAGTACGTGCATCTACGGGAGGAACTTGGCCTTACAGCACAGTTTTTCAGACCCGGCTGTATAACCAACCTCCTGAGACAAAAACATAAACTATATTGGGTCTGCTGTGAGACTACACTTCTTGGGAAAAAAAGCAAACAAAAAAATGTTTCCTGCCCCTTTTCTCAACTGTGGAGTCATCTGTTCTCCAACTTAGTTAAAAGGCACTTGAGACACTTATTTTTCTTTTCTGTTTCTATTGCTTTTTCATCTCCACAGTGGTTAGATTCTGCTGTATTATTCTGAAACATGAAACTGTATTTCTTCTAGCTCTTGAAGGCTCCTGAATATTTGCCTTCTATATATTTCCAGGCCTTGTTTTGGTATCCCAGAAAAGTTAATGGGGTTTGCATACTCAAAAGGCTGTTAAAAGGAACCTAACAGAGCATTCTTCCTTCCTTAAGAATATCGGGTTTAGATATATCACACACACCAGTTACCCTGACTGAAAGAACTTGTAGGAAGGGAGCTCATTACCATTGCAAAGCCATTGTATGAGGTGACCATTCTTAAATATTTAGAATTTTTTTCTGAAAAAAGGTGAGTGAAAGTTGCTACCTGATACTTGGTTTTATCTGGTGGTGGCTCCACATGCTTTGGGATGTGGGTTTGACTCTTAGATTTGTGTTGATTAACAACATTTAGCTGTGGCTAGAAATGAAGCTGAAGTAAGTTGATCACAGTCACTGTGATTGCTACAGGGTGCCCTCTGCTAAATCAGCTCTAAATTCATCAAGCCCTTTCTTGAAAATAATTAGAAGTGAATATCTGCAGCATTGAAATACTTTCTTGATCTCAAATCCTGGAATACTTTGTCAGAATCTGTCTTGAAATTTAGTACTTTGGACAAAGAGAAAAGGTTGTAAGTGTAATAAACCTGTGAGGTACTATAAAAACCTACTGCAAAAGAAAGAGAGCTGAAGCTTGTTAGTCACTATGGGCAATGTAGGTCTTACCTTTGGTTTTGGTGATAAAAGCCTGTTGAAATTCTCTTGTTGAAAAGTTCCACTTATGTAAAATGCTGGAGCAGTATAGGAATTATTTTCTCCTGTTGGAATGTAAATTATGAATACATATTGAACTTTTCAGTCCTATCATTTTGGCTTTGAGGTTAAATTAAGCCAATTAGTTATGCAGAGTCAAGCACTTAAGTCATGCACTCAAGGACAAGATTATCAAGTCAGCAATGGGATAGCTGAAGGAAATGACTGCATAGATTCATTGTACAATAAAGGCTAAAAGTAGAGATGCACAATCTGAAGAACTCTGAATTTACTTGCACTGCAACAAGAAGGAGCCTGTCAGAAAGGGACCTCCTGAGGACCTGTTTCCCAAATATTTAGAAGCTTTCTGACTGATGTAATGGCTGAATGATCAGATAACCACTCGAATAATCATCTAGCATTAGTTGTTGAGCTCCCACACATGTTCTGTTAAATAACCCCCTACTTCTGCATGATGGGTGGTGGTTTGATTGTTACGAAGTTATACGGAAACATGTAATTGTGGAGAAAAGTGAGATTCACCTCACCTAACACTATCTGACCAATCTTAGGCTGGGACATGTCCTTGCTGGGCAGTGAAGGAAGGATGATTTCCTTGTGTACAGGCTTTCAGACACCCCAGCTTGGGAAGATGACTCTCAGCTGCCACTCTCCTTCACTGCACTACAGAAAATGATCCAATCACCTCCTTAGACATAGCAGTGACCTCTAGCTTTCTGGTAGAATCCAATCAACATAATCCAGGTCATGCACACTACTAAATGAAATAGACAGTCTCATCTGGCCCTTTGAGCAATATCTGTCCACTGTCCACAGAATAAAGAAGGCTTCTAACATATTCCCAGATATACCTTATCTGGTAAAATACAACAAACTCATACTGATGAAGATCTAATGTCTCCCCACAGAATGGCAGTTTTCCAGGCACTAGAGTTATTTAGGATTTTCAGTGGCTTAAAATGCAGCTTTTAACTTAATCTTAAAACAAGTGGAAAATGAAGTTAACACTACAAACAAACAAAACAGTCCTTAATGATGATGACAATAGTGGTATTTTCTTATTTCTATGAAAGAAATGTCTTTACTAATGTCACTATTTTCAGTCATGCATAAATGGCTGTAGGTGTAGACTGTGTGTTTTGATTAGATTCTAGTAAAATGCTCAAAAATTCTATATTTTTCATGTACCTGATATTTCATTTACTTTTCATGTCACCCACATGAACTGCTGTGGAGGCCTTTTTTTTTTCACTGTAGTGGACCTAAAGGAGATACCTTAGGATAGGGGAACACACACGAGATAAATTTGCTTGAACATTGATTAGGGAAACACTAAATAGCTGCAGCAGCCTTTGCAGTGAAAGGAAATGGTGATGGAAAACTGAGGGAACTGATGGATTTGAGCTCGGCTGCGGAAGTGTAAAAATGGTCACTTAAACTGTAGTGTTATATGGTAACCTGACAAGAGAAATTGAGGTGTTGTCAGTGCAGTGCTCTTTGGTAGCTCCAAGAACAAGTCTTGGTTTTAATATTTCCTCACTTCTCACAGATTAGCTAAGGAGTGTTAATGTTTCTACCAAAGCTTTCACATGGAATCCATGTGCTGCGGAAAAGTACTTTGACACTGGAACTTTATGAGGAAAATGTATGATCATGCAACATGATAGCTGAGGATATTTGTGTTTTCCAGATAAGAAGCCCTCCTGTTCTGTACAGAGCCACTATTCTTTACTGCCAGCTGCTCAACAGGCGAAGCATCATGAAATTTTAAAAACAAATAGACTTTTTAGGAACAAAGGAGTACTCAGAACCTCAGAATGACCTGCAATTGTATGCCTTCAGCTCATTATTTCAGTAGTAATATTTCGTTAAAGACTGGATGTGAACATAGCCTTTCTCTTAATGTAAACGTGGGAAAATTTAAGCTCATTTATAAGATATGTGAAATAATATGATTCTCAAGAGCAAACACAGACATGAGCATACAACAGACTAATGGACTGTGAGTCCAGGTTAGCTTTAAGGAAAAGCTTGTGAAAGGGGAGCAGGAAAATCAAACAAATAAAAGAAGGAGCACAAAAAGCCCAAAACACTCTGCAAAAACATTTTGTTTAGGAGCAGGATAAAGAATACAAAGAACATTTGAACTGAGTACTATAAGGAAAAGGTGCTTGAAATAGTCAACAAAGCTTGATTTTTCCTGAGCTTGGGAAATCAGAACATTTGAAATTATTTGCAAAATCTTTTACAGAATTGCACAGCAGCAACATCTGTGCATGTACTTTTTACCTACATGATACTGAGTTGTTTTTTTTTGCTTGCTATCCTTGCCTAAAAGCATCTTGGGCTTGTTGGAAATTCTCAGCTGAATTTACCAGTGAAAAATAATTTGAGCTACAACATTCAAAATATAGACTTCTACGGTGTGTGCAGAATTATGTGCAAAGAAACATGTTACCACATCTCACATCAAATGCTTTGAGAAGATGTCAGTAGTGCTGAGCATTTTTAACAAGGACAATATGATGTTTTGCATTGTAGAAAAAATAGTCTGACTATCATCATAAAATGTACAGCACAGAGAATATATTTTCTGCACTGTATTTGGCAGTGTGCTTCAACTGTGAACCATATCAATCTTTGAAATTCAGTTTTGTTCCAGCTTAGCATTTTTAGCAAAGAAAATGTTGACAAGATATTTTTGCCCAGCTTATAAAACAGCTAATAATATTTTAGAATTACTGGTCTGAAAAAAAAGTCTTAGCTTTGAGGCTTCCTCACTGGTGTGAAACATATGTAACCATCTGTACATCTCTTCTGAAGTTAAATACTTTTACCCTTCCCTTTCCTATTTGTCTTTCCCACTAGCTTGCTGAGCTAGTGTGTGCATGGGAATTATGCATTTTGGGGCCTGTTTCCCATCTGAGTGCAGAAGTGTGATTTCAGATAGGTCACTCAAATGACCTGATAAGACTGAATAGTTTTTCTGTTTTACAGCTATAGGCACCCGACCAGCCATTGGAGATAACTGCACTTTACAGCATGTGTCCTCTTACTGCGTAACTGTATAACAAAACAGACACATTGTGAAATAACTGGGATGAGGGAGATTTTATATTTAGTCTTTCTTATTATGGTGCTGCCCACGAAGATGGGGACTGAATACTGTGCAAACCCGCAAAACTGGATATTTTGCATTTCTTGTATAGTGGACCAGCTGACTGTCATCAGACCTAGAGAGATGAATTTTATACTTTTTAAAGGATTGCTCCTATCCCTATGCTGCTCTTCTTTGGCTTTCAGCACTGCAGAAAGCAGCTCACAGGACATGGGACTGGAAGACACAGATTTGGCAAGTTAGGAACTACCAGATGCTGACCTCTGTGACACTTAAACCACCTTCTGCTTAGTTATTCTTGTCAGATACCTTGGCAGTCTGCTCATTCAGTCATGCTCAGAGGCAAGGATACCAATAACCCTGTGAGATACTCTGACATTATCAATGGCATCCAGAGAAGAATTGCTGGCATAAAGTGGAGAAGTTAAATCTAAAAATGGCCCTGGAATTGTGTATGTAACTAGAAAGATCATTAATAGTTTAACTAGAAAAATGTAATGTAATTTAATTTCCCCACAGCAATCTGTGAATGTCTCATCTTTCCTTTATACTGTTGTCTAACCATGTCTGGATCCTGGAGAGGGGTGAAAACGGGCTGGGAAATATTTCACATGTAGGAATATATGGCATGTATTTCAACTCTGTCTTCATGTGTGTATGTTGATATATCTCTTGCAGGTGTATGGTTTGTAGTTGTGAGTTACTCACAGACACATTCTTATCTTTTATCACTGTTCACATCATCTTGAAATTTAAAGCCTGGAAAGAATGCATTTTGGAACAGCAAACACCTTCCAGCTCCAGGTGCAGAGGAGTGTGTCCAGGAATGCTCAAGGCTAAGTGCTTTTGAAACTGCAGTTTTGCTGCCTTGGAAAAAAAGAACTGACCATTGTTTAAGGAAGTTTACTAGAAGTTGTCTTTGGTTCTTACTCTGCTGAAAGATGTGCTGTAACTCTGGATTTGTCGCTGGGAACTTGTGTCCTGTGTAGAATATGAGAAAGAGAAGGAAAGTCATACTGTGGATTTGTATGGCTTCACTCAGTACTAGACCTGGATAATATTTTAAATTTTTCACAATTTAAAAAAGTGTTATAATTGGCACTGCTCAAGGCTGTTTCCTCAGTTGGTCTGTAGTTCCAGAATCTGCCAAAAATGCCGTAGAGGTGTTAAGTATCAGACTAAGAGGAATTACACATTCTCAACACTCAGATGATGTTAGAGGAGCTATGCAGATTTATTCTTGCAGAGTAGTCAGCCAGTTTCCTTGCAATTTGCTTGTGTATCATCTTACCCTAGACACAATGCTGTGGAATAAATGAAGTAAGAGTCATTGGGTATTGATTCCTTTTTTTTTCATCCTTTAAAAAGGGCAGTAGTGATACATATTTTAAATTTTTTATCTTATTCTTCTGAAACAGAAACTACATTCACAGTGGTTTTATCTGAGGGTGTTCTTTTTTATTCTTCTCTTAGAGTCATGATATTACCACATAAAGATAATGACTTACTGAAATGTTCTGACATTTACAATGGCCATTTTCATAAGGTTCTCTCCTTGAGTATCATTCTGAATTTTGCTTTGCAGTCATGGCGACTTTGTAGATCTCAAGGGACCCTTTTTTACATAATTTCTGTTTTCTATTGCTCTAATGGCTAAAAAATTTAAACAGAGAGAGAGCTGGAATTGTAGCAGCAACTGTTGAAACAACCAGATTATTTAGAAGTTATATATGATAAAACTGGATTTATATCTGTTGAAACCATAAAACACCCCAGTGGTCCTTGTTCCATGCTTCTTTGTAGAGTATGGCTGAAACCCACAGTACCTCTACCACAGTTCTGAAAGATCTTGTGTTTGGAATTTCCACCCCCAAACCTACTCTTCTTAGAGAGTTCAGATGCTTACGATTACAATGTATATGTTTGGAAAGGGTCAGTACTTGACCAGATTTAATTAGTATAGTACAGTATGCTGCAATTATGAATATCATTCCTTTAGAAAGGTTTTTGTCTCAGGAGAGCTGCATATAGTACCATTAACAACCTTCTCCCCTTCGATATATTTTTGTCAAACAAACAAACAAACAACAACAAAAAAACCCAAACCCAAAATCAAAACCGAAAAAAGAACATAATTTAAGTTTTCTGGCTTATATACGGTAAATTCCTGAAGATGATGGACCATTTTTTGCTGTAGGAGATTGCACTGGCAACACTGCTAATCAAAAGTAGAATATAGTAGAAAGTAACAACAACCTAAGTTCACCTTTGAAAAGAGCATCAGACAGTTATCAATATTAAATAAATGAAGGCTTGCTTGTGGCCTGCTCTGTCAGTTGTAACATCATCTGTAATATTGCACATTCATCAGAAATTTTTTCATGAATGTGGCAGGAAAAGTAAAAAATTAAAATGAGGAATTTGTGTGCCTATATCCAGTAATGATTTCATGTACTTACATGCAATGCTGATATGCAATGCTGATGGCTTGAATCCTATAGCAGTCACAGCAGGTCAGAGCAAACCCTGCAACCTATTTTCTGAGCCTTATTGCTCATTTTCAGACTGCTGGTAGCTCTTACTACATGGAAAGGAAATTGCTGGTAATCTACTTTTGGTATGATTAATCTTTGGTACTTACTTCAGATTCCTTTTTGCAGCCCATAATTTGTCTGCTCTCAGAATGTCCTCAGGAACTCTTAAATTAAGGAGCCCACAGTTTATGTGAGCCTGTCTGCTATACTGTCACATGTTAACTTTTTGCCCATTAATGTTTTTTGAAGCTCTTGATTTCTAGCCAAATATCTGACAGTAAAATCAGTATGATGTTTCTATCCCATTTCTGGAAATAAGTTAATTAGACTCCCTTGGGGCCCTGAAAAAAAGCCTCTTATCTTTTGTCAGTTTAATTTCTGCTGCATCCATTTGTGTTAGCACTATGTGAAAGAATACTCCTATTTTATTACTTGTTTATTTTACCTTTTTCTTAATTTTTGGTTGCTCTTCACAAACTTCAGAATTTATCTTAAGAACAGTAATCTGTGAGGAATTAGAAAACAAGATCTAAAAAACTTATTTCTCTTCATATTTCCCTCTTTCTTAAATTCATGACTTGCTATGCAGGGGCCTATTTGGGACAATGATGGCCTATTCCAGTGTTAGTTATATGAAAGTGAAATTAATATGAAACTGAGCCTAAAGTCTCTTCCCATTTACTCCTTAGGCATTCTTTCAATCTCTTTTAACCGGACAATATATTGCAAAGAAAATCTGCAAGAGAAAAATATATGAAAGAACTGGGCTGTGAAAAAAAGCAAAATTAAAGTATGTGCATAGGACATATAAACATATTTATACTATTTTTATTTATACTTACCTATATTTTTACTTATTTGTCTACATATACATATAGATATTTGTTTATTTTATATTTATAAACATATTTTGGTGCATACATGATGTTATCATGTTATCTCTAAAACACTGAAATGCTAAAATTATATAAAATTTCCTTACGTTCCAAATAATGCATTAAAGTTTAGTTTTAGTTTTAAACTCTGCTATTCAAAGGGGAGTTGTGGATCTGCTCACACTGATATCAGTGACAATTATATTTATTTATCAATAGGAGGGTGTTGGGGACCCCACTAGGCAGTCTGGGACAGTAACACATTAGATTTCCTGGGTTCCAACTTCTTGGAACATTCTGACATATTCTTGTCAATAATATGAACCTCTAACATTCCTGAAGAGCAATGTTATGGAACTGGTGACAGGAAAAATCAGGATGAAGCCTGACTTGAAGAAAGGTTCTCCTTTGTTGCTGTTCGGTCACAGTTCCCACAGAGTCCCTGGGTGCTGCTGTTCTGTAGCTCAGTACTGCATCTTGTCAAAGCATAAACCAGAACCACTATTAGAGTGAGTTAAGCTTATGTCAGAGACAATTCTGAGATGGAAAAATGTGCAAGAATCAAAAAGAATGGGAAGCAGGAGAGAAGGAAGCTCATGAGTGTTAGCACTAGTTGTCATCTACAAGGATGTGCAATTCATCTTTCAGGAAAGTAATTTTTCTGCCTTGTATTTATACAGCTCCTTCCAGTTTAAATGAAATGGTGATTTGCTGAAAATTGATATTGATAAAACCATTATAATGGTTAAAAAAGTTTATGAAAGGCAAGGTACTGAAGTTGAGATGTTTAGTCTCTTCATTCTGGCCGCTCTGTACTCAACAGTGAAATACTTATCTCTAGCTCTGCCTTGTCTAGGAAATGCGTGCATTATTGCATTCAAAGACATGGTAATTTGACAAACAGACTCACACCTCATGATAGCTGCAGTTATTTATCATGCATATTAGAATTATGAATAAAGGAATGCATAGTTAACTCCAGTATAACCAGTTACTCTAGTAATTTCCTTTTTTATATAAAAAAATAAGGCCATAATCTGCAGATATGCATATTGTACCCTCTTGGTATGGTAGTGGATGCATTTACCTCATCAGGAGTAGTAATGGGCCACAGATATGTATGAAAGTGAAAGAAATAGCACAAATTGAAATGTGTTTAGAGGATTCATTGAGTGGTAGTGGTTTGTTTGTCAGTCTTTAAATGGGTTCATCTGCAATAATGCAAAGATTAGGAGTCCTCCAAAATGATGTTTAAAAATACCCTATGTCTAAATGTCATAATAAGGACAAGAATTGGAACAAATTAATAGGAGAGGAAAATAAACGAATGGGCCTTGAAGTAACTGAAAATACAGTGACTAAAGAAGAAAACAGTAAGGAATAGAAACACAGAACAAACTTGCTATGTTTGATTTCACTGAAAAAAAATTGCAGTCCTCACACTAGTGGGCTGAAGCAATTCCCAGCTTTCATTCTGCTTTGCTATTAAAGGACTTCCTTTATATCTCAGCTCTCTGCAGCCCAATTTTCTATGATGGAACAAAGCCATTAACCAATTGATATCTCTGCCAAAATGTGACTTTATTCCAGTGAGGAGTTCCATACGTGGCTTTTTAAAAGTGAGAACTCTCAGGAGTTCTCAAAGTGCATTCAATTGCCCACAATTGCTTTGAATAGGCATAGTAGGCCAATAAATAAATTCCCAGATGGTAGTTAAAAAAACTAAGATCAGAAAACACAACATCTCCCACACCTAAGAGTAGTGTATACTGGACTGGGAAGGACTCAGGAGGTCCTTACTGAGTTCTGAATATTCCTGAAATGCAGCGTTAGCAGCTGCACTGCTGTGTAAGCACAACAGAGCTGCGTCTGTTGACCAACACTTTGCATTAAAGAATAACCAATCTCATGGGAGAACTGCTTTGCTCTGGTTTTTTCTGTGCTTCCCTGACAACATAACCTCAGTTGGAGCTTTCATCTCACACTGACATCAAGCAAAATGCATTCATGCTTCTTGGCTTGCTGAGAGCTTGCTCTGTGCATACCTTCAGCATCCCTGCATGAGCTCCCTGGCAGCAACATCCCACTGTCCCCAGGTAAAGTGTGGAGCTCTGAGTGTCACACACTGTGTCTGTCCCATGTCTCTGACATTCCTCATTGCCTGCTCTTCCCTATTTTCTTTTTGCTAAGAGCAGACAGTTTTGGGAGAAGCTCAATTTTCTTCCTCCACTCCTGAATCCACCACATTCCCCCTGCTCATCTGTGTCCCCCAGGGCTCCTGCTCAGAGGCAGGAGCACCACACACAATTTGCTCTTTGCCTGCATCCACATTAATCTATTGAGGGGCTGAGCAGGGGTCACGTGCTGTGACAAGATTTTAGCAAAAGCAGTCATTTGCTTTGTAGGTAACTGTAAGAAGTGAAAAACACCTTTCATATTTCTCCCAGGTAATTACACTCCTAACTAGAAGACTACTATTGCCTGAGATTATAGAATTCATCAATGCCTCATGAAAAAATTATTCCAAGAATAAAGGTGGAGAGAAAAAAGCACCTAAATCCTCTCGAGTTCAGCCTAAGTTTCTGCAAGTCAAGCCTGGTGCTGTACTCCTTCCAGAGTTGTGTGAAGAGAAGAATTCATCTTTAGTGAAGATTTTGGACGATATCATGTGAGTGCATGATGATCTCTCGTGACTGGGCTGGTGCTCTCAGCCTTCATCTTGTGAGGTGGCCACAAGACGGAGTCCCTGATTGGTGTGAATCATCAGGACACTTGATGCTTTCATGCTCTTTCCTAAAGGAGTAAATGGCACTCAAAGTGAAAAAGACAAAAGACCAAAAAGCAGGAAAATGAGGTGCTCTCTGTTCCCTTTCTGCTTCTGATTTCACCTAAAGCTACATGAGTCAGTTCAAGTATTCTTGAGACATTTTAAATTCATTAGTACTGCAGCAAAATCCTTTCCTCTCACTTTATGTGCTTTCATCTTACAGACCACATGAATACACTCTGGAATATGATATTGGTCATATTCTTAAGGAGAACATCCTTAACTTAAAATCTTTCCCATAATGTAATATTCTGTGGTTCTATTTTTTGGTGCATTCCATAATATATTTATACAATTAAGTCTCCTATTAAACATGGAAAGCCAAAAAGGATTATTCCTGATATACTACTATCCTACTTCATGTCTGTCTTTCCCTTGTTTGTTTAAGAAGCTGCTTTTTGGGATGTCAGTAGCATTTTTGAGTGTCAAGAGGGGTCTGGTACTCTTTTGGTTCAAATCTTTCTTTGAAAACACCATCAACACTCCTTGTGTTTCCTTGTAAAGGTCCAGCACTGCAAGTTCTGAAGGTGCTGCAGAGTTTGCTGTTTCAAAAACTGCAAAATAGCAATGTGGGGATACAGTAGGAGTGGGATCTGGACTGCCAGTATTATTAACCTGTTTTGATGTTAAGGCTGTTAAGGATTTCCTGTGAATCACAACTGGTCCCAGACAGAAAAGTGTTTGTTCAAATACTACCATACATAGCTTGTTCTACTCTGCTTTTGATGGCATCTGCTGTGGCCATCTGACAAAGTTATTAATTTTTAAATATGCTAATGTTCATATCATGTTCCATGAGTTCTTATAATATTTTTTGGTTTTTGGCCTTGAAGATGAGAATTTTGGGATAGACTAGGTCTTTTAATGTAGGGATTAAGCTTTCAGGACTCTAAACGTGACAATTGCAAAGAGTAAGTCATATTTAGAGTGATTTTTCTCCTAGTCTCTACAGGCAACATGACTTAAACCCACTAAAGCAGAGTGTTTAATAATTAGAATCACCAGATTAAAGTAGAGTTTTTGGTTTTCTTTTGCAGCAAGCAAAAGCATTCATCATAGATTAATGGACTACAGAATCAAGTTTTTCATCTAATGACTGAAAATTGCAGTTTTCACTTTCTGACACTGAAACCTTTTGCCTATGGTTTGAACACAACATCAGCTCAGACAAAATATAGCTTCAGTGTGTGGGTTGAAATTGTGGAAAAAAATTGAATTATCATGTTTGTATTTGCTTTTATTATCTTGTCCTCAAATACAGAGAATTTTCCCTTACATAGTCAATGTTATTTCACTTCATATATCACATCATTGTTTTCAAAGATAATATTAGTATTTTTCATGGCTTTTTAGGGCTCTTTTTCAGGCACATCATGAAAGTCAAAGATATGATCTTTGCACTGGAGAGTCTGAGGGAATGTGAGGGCTTGTGTTAACAGATAAGCTGCACTTTAATTTAAATCATCCTTGACAACATCAAACATCCAGGTGGAACATAATCTGATATGGCAAATTGAAATTGATGTATGAATAGAATTATCATATATTCAGGTTTTCCTATTTAGCTTTTTTTTCCTTACCCAGAAAATTTCTGAAGCTTTATTTGAAGTCTGCATGTGTGCTGTGAGTCCATTTATCCATTGACACAGAGCTGCCTGGTCAGAGGGATCTTGCATAGATTGCAAAGTCAGCAGTTGTAAAACTGTACCTTTTTACTGTAATGGTGCAACCAGATGGTAGAAGAAGCTACAAGGAGCAGATATAAGCTGAGAGCAAGCTAAGGTATGAACAGGTAAGAGAGAAGTTATCTGTAAAACGCTGGCTCCTGGCTGTGTTCTTGACCCCGCACAGCAAACACCGAATTGTTTGTCTTTGCTGACCGTATTTATGCAGACCCTATCCATGGTATTTCACAGGTTGCTCTTCAGCACTTGCTGAAGTGTCCAGGTGCCCTGTAAGAACCTCTCCCTGCTTTGCAGACTTTCACCAGCTCCCCAGTGGAAGTTCAGGCCTGAGGATAAGCTGCAGCCTCCCAACATTATTAGGTTCACTCTTCCCAGGTATGTTTGCAGACCTACTTCCCAGTTTCACAGACCATACACTGAAAACCCCTGCCTTAACTTAAAAAAGGGAAACTATCTTGCCAAAGCTGTACTGAGCCTTTCTGAATATTTCCAGAGCTATTCCCCATTGCCTACAAACACGGGAGATTGTCACAGGATGTAACAGCATGTGCATTTCTGTGCCTGGTGCCAACGCTGCTTAGTGCTGAGAACCAGGGCAACTTTCTCTGTCTCACATTAGTTGTAACTTTCTCATTTGCCCCTTTCCATTCTTTTCCAGTTCCCTGGTAAGGAAGAAGCCTTTGATTTGCTTGTCAGGGATCATTTGCATTGTAGGGAGCTTCAAGAAATTAGATCAGGGAATCCTCTTGCATTTGTTTATGGCACTGAACTCTGAAAGTCTTGGCAGCAGCCAGCCAGTTGTCATATGAAAAATAAATTTTAAGAAGGCAACAGGATGAACACTATTCCCTTGCAACTTAGTTGTAACTTTCTCTTTTGCTCTTTTGCATTCTTTTCCAGTTCCTTGGCAACTTGTCAATTAGACACAGCCTTCTCCTGATCTTGCTCAAGCCAAGCTTGTTTGCATAGAGCAGTCAGTGCACAGTAAACGAAGTTGTGAACTTAATAACTGTCCAGACATCTTATGCTATTTCTCTGCTTGAACCCCTGGAGAGAACTGTATCAAGCAACTTACCTTAGAACATATAGAGAGCCGCTTCAAGATTCTAATGGGTACTGTGCCTGTACATCCACACATCTATTTATCTGTATTTTAACTTTATTGTGTAGGTAAGCCAAAAAATAATACTTCTCTGAGAATTCGTGAGCTTAAAAAAAATTAAACATCCATGTCATGACTGGGAAATTCAAAATTTCTGCTGTTTTCATCAAGATCTCTAGGATGCTACAGATAAAAAGCAGGTCACTGGTGGAATTAGCTGCATTCACATTGTGGGAGCACTTCTCAAAGGTGCGGATCTTCTAAAAATCTGAATGCAGCACCAGCAGAATCAGTGTCCAGCATCTCTCAGAGAGACACCTTTGGCTTTTCTTTGGGCTTTTATGCTTGATCAGTTGAAAACACCCTTTGAAGAAATTTAGAGGCCGATACAGTCTCAGAAATTAATAAAAGTAGTTAACTTGCTTTAATCTTCAGAAAAGGGTGAGGGAAATTCCTCTGACTGAAAAGACACAGAATAAGTAAAGCCTTTGGAATTGAAATTTGTTAGAGCTTTAGCTGATTTTATGCACCTCCATGTGTGCACTTTCATGTCCCTGGCAGACAGGGACCAGTAAAGATTCAAGCAAGTCTGAAATACGTTCCTCCAAGTCAATGAGTTTGAAGTGTATCTTATAGCATTTCTCATTGTTTGCGTAATATACTGTAGTATATACTGCTATACTGCAGTTAATGAGAAGTGGCCTGTCCTCACACAATTGTAGGTTGTCATTTCTAGTTCTGATATCTTCTGTTCTTTCACAAAGTGAATTGGAATTCAAACAGGTCTGAAGATGGAAAGCACTTGGAAAACTTCGTATGGTTTCAGAACGTAGAGCTGCAACTTGAAATATTTTTAAGGTGCTTTGCGTGGCTTTTATTTGTTTATGGCTTGGCTGATGTGACTCATATTTGCCTGACCTTCTGCTTAGAGAGAATAGAGACCTCAGATTGTGACATACCTGAAGAAAATTCAGCTCCTGCTTTAATAAACTCATCCAAACTAGAGTTGGGGACTACAAGGTTATCACCATGGTTGTGTGACAAGATTTTTACTTTTAAAAAAAGTTGTCTTCCTTTATTTTACTGTCACTTCTAATACTACAACTCAGTTTCTCTACCTGATAAAATACCTGAGATTGTACCTGTTCTACAGTAGCCACCCTGAAGTTTAATCTGATGCCTGACAAGAAAAACAACCAAACTCTGAAATAGAAAATAGTGTAAACATTTGAATTTAAAGAGTACAGAGAATCTGAATGTAAAATTGATCACTTTTTTAAAAGAGCCATTATTCATTATGCCACCGGATGTACCTTAAACTATTTCAGTTTATAACATTCTCTTTGAATACTTTTGAAGTCTTTAATAAAATGTTCTTGAAAAACCCGCCTTGTTGCATGGTGGATGAATATTAGACTTCTCAGCCTGCAGGTCTCAGTAGCATTACTAACACCAAGCCCAGTTGAAAGAAAAGGAATTAATTAACTTGCCATGGATTTGGATGAAGATCAAGTGACTGAATGTATTTATTTTTTGTGTCTTTCGGCCTTATGGTGTTCAAGCTGTACTTGTGTGAATCGAGATCGCCATCCCATGGTTGCTCACAGGTTCATTTTCCCAGGAATTTCGGCACACAGTGCCTGTTCCCCTCACCATCTCTCTTTGAAGGGTGTTTGTACTGAAACAAAGGGTAGCACTTTGTCCTCACCATATTTTAAATATTGTGGTTTTGCCATGCTGTGCACTGTGTTAAACTTCCCAGCTGCCAAAAATCTGCAACTTCAGTTGCCTACAACAGGCAACTTTCACAGCTGTGAAAAGTTACCAAAGGGTAAGAGAGCACAGGGAAAAGATTAAAACAGAAGTATGGCACAGACAGATTACAAAGAAATTGCATTATAGACCCCCAGGGTAAAAAAAATAGATATTTTGTTATCCTGAAAGAAGTATTTTGGGTGCTGCTGCTTGTCAAGCTAAGTGCTGCAGCAGAGCTATCACGGAATCACAGAAAGGTTTGAGTTGGAAGGGCCCTAAAAGATCATCTAGGCCCAACACCCTGCCACGGACAGGGACACCTCCCACTAGATTTGCTCAGGACACCATCCAACCTAGCCTAGAACACTTCCAGGGATGGGGCATCCACAGCTTCTCTGAGCAACCTGTTCCAATGCCTCATCACCTGCACAGCAAAGAATTTTTTTCTAATATCTAATCTAACCCTACTCTCTTTCCAGAGCCTTAACTTTACGTGGTGAAGAGGCAAACTGTGAGGCTACACTAATTCCATATTACCATAGTGCTTCAGTACACTGCAGTTTCTCAGAGGAGATGGTCTAATACCTAACATCGATTAGGGACTCGTGATGGCTCATCCTTCATAGATATTTTTACAGATGTTTTCTAAGATAAGCTGACATCAATTGCTCATTCTCCAAGTGTTTTCTGAAGAATGGCTTCAGAGCTGTCCTAGCCTAAGCCTACAGTTTCTGTTTTCAATAGAAATCCTCAAAGTAAGTCCCAACAATTGGAGGAAAGGACTGAGCAGTTTTCTGTTTATGAAAGTCAAGTAGCTTTTTGTTTGAGACTGCTTGCTGGTATGGGTCCCACTAGAAATGCTGCTGCCAATGTTTGAAGAGAACATTTAATACAGGTTTCTGCTGAATATGTAACTTTCTTTCATTGCATTGTGCTTGACACTAATGAAATCTGAAGACATAGCCATATGTGAAATTTAGAAGGAGTGGACTGCACAGGAACAATCTATAAATGTAAGGAAATAAGCTGAACATATAAAGTCAATACACCTAAATTGCTGTATCTGAAACTCCTCTGTAGATAATCTCATCTTTGAGTAGATATATTTCAGTTTACTGGAGACTAAGCCCAATGGTAAAATTCCTTTCTAACACTATGTAACAGGCCATAATTTAGGAAGTATGAAAAACATCCTTTTGTGATTCTGGTTACACATAACTGAGAAACTCCTTTCTGCAACTCTTCACCTCCATTCAGCAGCCAAAGGTTACTGACTTCATCTATTCACTTGGTGCAGGTTCACTGAGCACTCTCTGACCTGTTTCAATACAAATTTAGGCAAACAACATAAACCACATTCCACCTTTTTTTCTGTTTATTTTATTTTATTTTTTTAAAGTGAAATCATTTAATTTGCACCAAAGCTTTGAGAAAGCCCTTTACTGGCTGAATTGGTAGAAGACCATTCCTATGATACAGCAGGAGAAAGGTGGCAGTATAAATTTAGAGCCAATGTAAATGAAGGGGATTTTCTTCATCCTGTGTAATTCTTGGGTTTTTACTGGCAAAGCTTGGGTTGGACCAGAATCAAATGTAAATTGTCTTTATCATTTACCAAAATTCCTGAATTAGATCTTGTTTGGATATTCCCGGAAGAAAGTACGACTGGAGTTATTATTAACTTTGCTAATTTTTTTTTTTTTAGTATGTGATGCCAGTCTGCTTTGCTGCTTCATAGATTAGGATAATTAGCAGTGCTTTTAGTGCAGATTAATTCACTGATTGCTAACAGAAATGATACAGTAGATTTATTGATGCATGACCATTCTTCAGCTAGACTGTGACCACAGTCTTGTTTAAATCTGGTTATATTTCTAGTACCTACACCCAGCCAGCAACTGGGATCTCTTCTGCTCTAGTCAAACAGACTAAAAGTACGTCCTCTTCCCTGAGACATCTTGTGTGTCTAAGAAAAGAGACTGGTACAGGCAGACCAGGACACTAATTACATTTATTAATAGTCATATTATACCCTCTAGCATAGCCAAATATGGCCACATGATGGAACCGCTAAATGTACAAAACTGTTTTTACTGATATACTTTGTAAAAGGATTAAAAAAAACTATTAAGTATCATTTCCTCGCTAAAAAAGATGGAAACAAACTTTTAATTATTCTATTATTAGTGTATATAATTTTCATATGGAGAGAACACAGGTGTTTGATTTTGTACCCTTGAAATCACCGGTTTGTTATAATAACATTGCAGTACAGCCACTAGGTGGCAATACGTATTTAATTTAGTAAAGGGAGGCAACTCCAGCTCTAGCTGTGGCACTCCGGTTGGCTTTGAGCCTTAACAAGTAACTCAGTCCCCAAGAGTCTTGCCAAGTGTTTTGTCAGCTTTGAAGTTGAAGTACCTGCTGTGCAGGCAGGCAGTCATTTGTCAGAGCAGTCAGACCTGGGACTAAATTTAGGTTCTAATCTCCTATTCTTCTACGTATTCTATGTCTCATTAGGAAATTCTGAACATTCTTCCTTAACTTACATAGACATTTCTGATGTATTCTAAAGCTGCTATGTACAAATGCTTTTCCAAGGCCTCTTTTCCTATAGCATATATGTATGTCTTTGTACTTGTGTTGAGAGACACCAGAAAGCCATATATATATGTGTATGTGTGCACAGGGATTACAGATACATCATCTGCG